>WXYE02287331.1:0-30154 GCA_011319275.2 Echinosphaeria canescens | reverse complement strand
AAAAAGAAGGTTAAAAGGTAAAGCGGTCTTTTCCTGGGGGTTCCCCCCAGACCCCCGACCTCGCTTCGCTCGAAGATGATGGAATAAGTATAGTCGGGGTTAGTAGATGATCTACATCCTTATTTTGTGGTTCGTACTGTATTGGGGCTGGGTGAGGCTTGGATCATTGATCGCACCTGCTTCCTGTCGACTAAATATCACGAATAAGTTTTGCGTATTCTAGCCACGGATTAGTCATTCTCGCAGCAGCAAGATTTGGAGACCGGCGTGGGAAGGCCGGACGGATCCCCTCGATCATAGCCTGTCCCTTATTTAGCTTACTCTCTTGCCATCAGGTCAGATACAGCAGCAAGTCAAATGTCAATGTTGCATTCAGCCATGCTTCTTAATCATCTCCTCTTTCCGACAGTTATTACCCAACAAAGACAATGGCCTGATCAATTATTCCACGTCTATCTAGGTAGGTACAAAACGTGCCCGACCGGCGGGATCTATAGAGGTATCTTGTTCTATATCTATGCAGTCCATAGCGCCTGGCTAATTCCCATGATGCTAAACAGCCAGGTCCCAAAAAAAAAAAAGGGCCTTCGTAAACCTTTGGTGTCCCAAACGCCCAATGCTTCGTAGTGGCTTTGAAGGAGTCTTGCCGCTGGAAAGAGAGGGGTGGAAATGCGCAATCGCATAGATATGCAGCACAAAAAAAGGACCAAAAGAGTGGACAGGGGAGCGAGAGAAGCAACAAGAAGAGGCTGCAGGACAAAGGAGATGATGGATGGAGTGAGTGGTTGGTAGGTAGGTAGAGGGCCATGATGGCCTAAAGGCGACGACAGCGAAAGATGACAAACTCAAATAAAAAAGGCACTCCCCTCCTTGAAACTCCCCGTTGCCTGAAATTTAGTGGTCGAGGACATCTTCGTCCTGTCCGGGATACATGATGTCTTGCACGATGACCGCGCGCACGTGGTGGTACAGCACGAACAGGTACACCACGAGCAGGATGACCGACATGCCTGTTGCTGCCCACAGCACGCCGGGGCTGTTGAAGATGGTCCCGATGCTGATGGTGGCCAGGACGAAGCCCGAGTTGGGGAAGACGCTCGCCCACCAGCCGAGATGGAAGTACCGGGGCGGGCTCATGATGACGGCCACGAGGGCGATCCCGAACCACCAGAAGCTCAGGGCCCACAGGAAGGTGGCGCCAACGACGGCCATGGTCTTGAGCACGTCGATGTTGATCAGCCCCTCCATGTCCTGGGTGCCCGTCGAGGTCAGGCCCTGGGCCAGGCCGACGAAGGCAAGGGCCGTGAAGGCTGGCGGACCGACGGTGATGAAGAGCCCGGGCCGATGCTCGCGGTCGGGCAGGGACCCCAGCATGAGGCGTCCGACCATGAAGGAGTACATGATCATGGTCACGCTGAAGCCCAGGCCCTGGGCCGTCAGCCCGGCCACGGCCATCTCGACGGCCGACTCGGCAGGCTGTGACGGGGCGAGCACAGAGGCGATGGTGCCCGACAGCATGACGGGGAAGATGGGCAGGATCCATGTCGGCATCATGTTGCGCAGCTTGAAGGTGTGCATGGAGAAGATCATGCTGTACTGTCCAATCGCGAGCGTGATGGTTGCGGCGAGATAGAACCAAAAGACAAGCTTCATGATCCACAGCGGACCCTCGCCGGTGGCGTTGGACAAGGCGTAGCGCTGGGTGTTGGAGATGGCCGTGGCCGTGGCCAGGAAAAAGGTCGGCACGAAGAAGCCCTCGCGGCCGTGGGTGATGGAGGAACTGAAAGTGCCCGGGCAGAGGAGGAAGCGCGCCAGCATGGTCGAGGTGATGGCCGTGAAGACGATCATGTTGAGGATGTAGACGGCGAGGCCGATCTGCCGAAGGCCCGGGAACTGGTGCGGCTGGGCGAAGATGACCAGCGAGAGACCGCCAGTGCTCATGGGGAGCGTGTACCACGCCCATGTGAAGCATCTGAGGCGCTGTCTGAAAGGCAGTTTCAGCCGTGGACCTGTCGGTTGTGCCTCCGTGTGGTGCTCGTCGCTCGTGGTGACCGAGATGCTGTAGCTGCCATCTTTGGCCTTCTCGCTCTTGCCCTCATCGTCCATGACTGGAAATGTCGCAGCAGAGGATTCCCGCCGATGCTGAGGCGAGGACTGCGGTGCGCCCTGTTCGGCGTCGCCGATCCTGTGACCGTGGGAATATCTTGTATCGAGAGGCTCCATGATGGTGGCGGCGTAGGAGGCGGCGGAAAGAGGTGCAAGCCCGTTCATCTCTAGATGGGACGTATCCGAACCGGTCGGAGATGGAGGACGGCTTGGGGAAGGGGGGGAGGATGAGGAGAGGGGACAGAGGAGAGGAAAGAGAGAGGAGAGAGAAGAGAGAAGAGAGAAGAGAGAGGGGGGGCGGCTCTCCCGGCGTGAGAAGATGCAGACTTGGATGATCGTGGGCTCAGCCTCAGATCGAAAGCCACCAAGTCTGGTAAAAAGGAGGAGGACAGAAGTGAAGATTTGAACAACAGAAGCCCAAAACGGAGGCAGGGAAAGGGGAGTTCATTAGAGATTTTGAACATCGCCCAATCTGCTGCGCACTGAACATAGCCACCGTCAAGGTCCCTCCGGTACCGAAGATAAGTTGATATACATGGTATTTTTATTAGGCACTTGGCGTGTCAGAACCCGGCACAAGTCTTGGATCTTCGTCTTGGCTTTTTCTCCTGTTGGGTCTCATCGCCACTCGCCCGTCCGGCCTTTTGCGATCTGATAGGCAAGCGTCGGGGGCAGGGGCAGACAGGCCACGCGGTCTTTGATCTTGGAATACATGCTGTACGTACACATCTGGGCCTTGGCCTGCAGATGGACGCGACAAAGACGCCAGCCATGTGGCACACATGAGACGGCATGTAGCGATGTATGTTTTTTTTTTTTTGTTTTCCTTCTTTTTCCTCTTCTTCTTCTTTTTTTACTTTCCTTCCCCCTCTCATGCCCCAGTCCTGAGATCGAAGCAGTTCCTCTCCTTGTGTTTTGTCTCCGACCTTGAGATACTGATAAAGGCGACGAAGAAACTGGGCCAGGAGGTTAGCAATAATGGGTTAGATCTACTACAGTGCCAACCATAATAATCATGCAGATCATAGGGTCCGTACTGACTACTGGCCCCGATTCTATTCTTGCTATAATATTTTCGAGCGAAGCGAGGTTGGGGGTCTGGGGGGAACCCCCAGGAAAAGAAAAAAAGAAGAAGAAAAAGGTTAAAAGTTAAAAGTTAAAGCATCCTTTTCCTGGGGGTACCCCCCAGACCCCCGACCTCGCTTCGCTCGAAGGTACTATAGTTTAGTATTTTGTCTGCACTGAAGGTATTCGGCCAGGCGCTGGACACAAGCGAACTGGCTTTTAGAAACAAACGAACGGACTCGTCCTCTTTCTTTCTTATTAACCACAAGCCCCTTTTCTTATTTTTTTAATATTCAAAATCTCCAGAAGCTTCTATTAGAATCTCGGGTTTCTTTCCTACACGATATTTTTGGTATTCTAAGTAATAGATTGTAGTCGTTGGACGTAGTCCGCTCGCTTGTGTCCAGCCCCTGCCGGCTTGGGCATCCGGCCTTGGTATCCGGCCTTGGTATCCTGTTTCGGAAACAACAATACCATTCGTTCATTTGTTGTGTTCGGGGGCGAGAGCCTGCCCCTGAGCCCCTGCTTCGCCCAGCCGTGGGTCCCTCTATCTGCAACTCGTTCGGCAAGACGCCAAACTCTTTGATATGGCTGGCGACAGCAGTGGCGGTCGGTTCTTGGCGAACAGGCCAACTGACACATAACTGACCATGCAAGCGACCTTGCAAGGCTGACTATCTGACCGCGAAGATAAAGAGAGAGAGAGGAGTTGTCAGCCACAGCCGCGACTCCCTCTGAGCCTCGGCTGCAGTGTCTTCCGCCGCTTATCTCCAACTTCATTGGTGGCCAAGCGCCCAATGGCCGGTCCTGTTATCCGCCGAAAAGACTTGGCGGAGCCGCATCTTACCTTAGCTAAATTTTCATCCGCCTGCGCCAAGACGAGTGGCGGCCGGCGGCGGGCGGCGAGCGGCAATGCGCCGTGAGGTCCCGGTCGAACTAAAACGAACCCCCTGGCCACGGGAATGACGATCAGCGATCCATACGAACAGTTTCTTAACCGTCTCTCTGGTTCTTGGCCCCCTTGCAGTGGCCCCTGGAAGGATGTTTATGGAGATTGCCGGCATGGCGAAAACACCGAGGGAGCGTTTTGGGTTGTTCTCGTCTGTTGCAGCTTCGTACATACATCCTACATCCTATAGTGCCAATAACAAAATAAACATCAAGACTAGCTAACGACTCTGCTTCGAGCGAAGCGAGGTCGGGGGTCTGGGGGGTACCCTCAGGAAAAAGTCGCTCTACCTTCTAACTTTGTTGAACCTACCTAGTCCGACTCTACAACGACTTCTAGAAGGGACATGTGGATACGGTTGGTGCCCAACCTGTCGACGTACTGTCACCGACAGATAAGACACCATACAAACAGGATTGAAAAGACCCTCGGCGGCCGCGTTGATACTACTGTACTAATTATTCATCTTTGTTGAGTCTCTGATGCACGATGCACGTACTGTAAGCCTCCTTGCGCCCGGGGCCGAACGTGGCATATGTGCCAAGCATCCGTGATATGACCACACACAGCCTGACCCGCGGCAAGAGCCTGTTGATCGTCCTCACCGTCGACCCCTTGATACGGCTCGGCATAGCGCCCAGGACTGGATGCGTGCGGCGCCAAGGATGGCGATGCGGCTACTAGATCTGTTTGCACGCGGTCAGCGGTCCGCTTTGGTACTGTACTGTATGTACCTTTGACGAGCCGTCTTGTCTCCTGCGGAACCTCCTGCAGTAGTACCCCCCTATATAGATGAGTCCACCACGCGCAGGATCGTGAGCAGCCCGTTATCCGTGGACAGCTCGAACCCGATGTGGGCGACGGACGCTGCAAGGGGGCAGGGGGGATGGATGGTCGGCTCACCAAATCTCACTGCATGGGCATGATGCGAAGCTAGATGGCTTATCCACAGGCTCGCTGGCCTTTGCGTGAAATTTCTCATGTATTCTACTACCTTTTATCCTCCTTTTTTTCTGCTGCTGTGTTGTTCTAGGATCTCGCGCATCCATCTCTTACCTTCGAGCGGAGCGAGGCCGGGGGTCTGGGGGGAACCCCCAGGAAAAGAAAAACTCTACCTTTTCTTTTTTTCTTTTTCTTTTTCCTGGGGGTTCCCCCCAGACCCCCGGCCTCGCTTCGCTCGAAAGAGTTGTATTTGCCACCCAAGTACATCTACAACTTTGAGAGTTGCTTTCCGAGGGATCGTCAAAGCCAAGACGCGTCACCGATCAGATTGGCACTCACTCTGACTACGTGATTGGAAGAGGGACGCTCAAGATACCTCTTGAATTAGGATTTATCGACATTGCTTTTTGTCCGTTTGCCTATGTCGACACGTCATGATGCCCGCAGCCTTCCTGCCTGGTTGTGAGAACGCCAATCCAATCCAATCCTCCGCGCAAAAATCAGAAGGCAAAAGAGAGGCAAAAGAAAATGAAAAGAAAAAGCGAAAAAAAAAGGCAGAACAAGAGAGACACGGAAGAGACGCGCGGCACGGGGGGGTTCTACTAGGATGTGGTGCTTGTTCATGTATGCAGGGACTACAAGAAGGAAGTGGGGTGAAGAAAAGGTTTGAAAACAGTGCTTTCGGCGGAACTCGGGGGAGAGACAAGAGCACCAAGAAAAAAGGGGGGGGTCTCAGTTCAAACCCGGACAACACCGCCAGCCCCTTGTGCACCTGTTGTCCTGGCTCCTGCCCCTAGTCCACTGCCTGTTGCAGCTGGCGCGCCAAAGTTGTGGAGTCGTTCACCGATGAGATAAGCCTCGTCGCGTATGCGCACTTTCCACCTGCGAAACACGCCGGCCACGACCCAGGCCAGGACTGCCAGACTCGCCAAGGCCGCCATGAACGGGAAGCTGAGTCGGTAGATGAGCACCAGGTAGGCATGGTAGATTTGCTTCTGCTGCTCGAGTTCTGGCACTTGTCCCATCCCCGCGGCAATGCCGTCTGTGAGGACCTGGTTGGCAAAGATAGCCCCGATGTTGCCGTGTTGTTTCGCGGCGGCGACGATGGGCTCGAGGGTGGCCGGGTCCAGGTGGTGCATGTCGCCGGGCCGGGATACAAGGCGCATCAGATAGTGGACGACGCCATGGCCAATGGCGACCTTGGCGAGCAGGATTGGCGCCGTGACCGCAAACACCCAGACGGCCAAGCCGGGAATGACAAAGGCGCGGGTCAGGACGGCAAGATCCGGATCGAGCCAGCCCCGGCGCAAAACCGCCCGGACGGCCACTGCCAAGCGCGTGCCGTCAAACCATATCGTGATGACGCTGGCGGCTAGTTTCATGTAGAGAAGCCCGATGGTCCATGCTTGGATCACCCGGACCGTGTACGGTCGACCGGGTCCCGGCGGTGGACTGAGACCCGGCAGGGCACGGCCGGGCAGGAGAATGCCGTACATGGACTCGTGCAGTGGGATGAGCGCGTAGAGCTCCATCAGGGACGCCACCAGCATGGGGATCACAAACAGGATGAAGGCGTAGGCACATATGACCCGCGCAACCCGCAAGGCAACCTGTCTGACCTTGCGGCCAAGCGCGCTCCGGTTGTACAGGCCATGCGCGGTCGAGGCCGCGCGCGCGGTTGCGGTGATGGCCAAGGACCGGGCGTGGAAGGCGAGCCAGACGGCCGAGCCGAGTAGGTAAATGCCGACGGTAAAGGCGTAAATGTCGTTGGTGCGAATGTGCGCCGGAAGAAGCAGGCTGAACAGCAGGCGGCCAAACAGGAGCGGGAAGACGGTCATGGCCACGCCCGTGATGGCGGCGAAGGCCCATATGAGGCCGATGAAGCCGAGGATGCGCGTCTTGAAGCTGGGCGGGATGTACACGAGCTGGTACTGGGCCGTCGAGAACAAGTCCGTCTCCGGACGGTCCGGTTTGCCGTCCCGGCGCGTGTTCTGCTCCGTGACTCCGAGGAAGACGGCGCCGCCCTTGGGCACCTTGACTTGGTCCGAGGCCGGCGCGCGAACGAATTGGCCGTCGGGCACGAGCTGGCCCGTGTCCACCAGGCTGCGCTTTTGGCCGTCTTGAGCGTGCATCATGTCCGGCGGAATGGCCGAACGCGGCTTGGCCTTGGCTCCCTCGAACATGTCTTCCCACGTCCTGGGCACGACCGCGGAGTCGGGAGAGACCTGGAGGGACATGGTCCGCCACCACCGGGGCAGCTGTTGGTCGGGCGAGTCCTTGGGGGGGAGGAGAACCAGACGGCCCTCCTCGTCAACACGACGCTCGCCAAAGAGGAACCAGGTCAGCCGCAGCGCGCGCGCGCACTGGCGGAACCACCAGGTGTACATGGCCCGGAGGCCGTCGCTGGGGCGGAAGAAGTGGACGGCAAGCGGCATCAGGAAATTGTAAAAGATCAGGTCGACGGGGAACTCAAACACGGCCTCGTTGGCATGGTAGTGAACCGGCAGCACGTCTGGACATGCCCAGCTCAGAGACCACACCACGCCGCCGATGCAGACAATGACCAGGGCGCCGTACACGCAGGCCGAGAAGAGGATCTTGCGGAGCTGCGTGGCAACATTGCGCTCGAGCACATCGCGGACAGGATGGAACTCGGGGTCGTCGGGGTCGCGGATGAAGTACAGCACGCCCTTGCGCATGATCTTGCGGCACATGGACACGAACAGGGCGAAATGGAACATGTAGCCGGTGCCGACAAACCAGTGCATGAAGATGGACGTGAGCGGGGCCTTGACGGTGAAGAGGAGGCGCGACATGAGCGTGGCGTTCTCGAAGATGGGAAGCATGGCCACGTCCAGCAGCAGACCGCAGTAGAGGGGAAAGATCAGCATCTCGATGCCGATGATGAGGATCACCTTCATGACGCCACTGGCCTGGTTGAGACCATCGATCAGGGAAGCCTCCCACTCCTGGCCGGCCGGCCCGGACGAGAAGGGCGCGCCGCGACGCAGGTACAGCGCCGCCAGCAGGGACAGCGCCACGTAGCCGGCCAGGATGGCCCAGATGCGGTCGGCGGCACCCCAGTGCACGAGCTCTGCCGGAAGAACAGCCATGGCGGCGGCGGCGGCGGCGGCGGCCGTGCCCTGGACGGGGGGCACGGGAAGGGTGAGGTTGAACTCGAGAAGGTTGGACATCCACGAAATCGGGTCCGGGTCCGCAGCGAGCAGCTTCGCGGGGCCATCCTGGAGCGTCTGCCACACGGCCATGCCGACGCCCAGCGCAGACGAAGCCACGGCGGCAGCCTTTGCGCCATAGTCGCCGTCGCAGACGAAGAGAACGGCGCGGCCAGTCGCCGACGCTGTCTGGGCCACATGGCCCTTGATCGAAAGGAGAGAGGCGTGGCTGAGGGCGGACCACTTGCGTATCTCGCCGGTGGACATGATCGACCACTCGGGCATCCCAAAGCCAAAGCCTGCGGCGATTCGGGCGGCTGCGTTGCATGCCATCTGCCACGACCGACCGGCGACGGCAGGCAGATCCTGGACAAAGAACCCCGAGCCTTGAACGCCGAACATCTTGGCGAGGAGGTCCAGGAACCAGGACACGGCCGCATGGGTGGCGCCGAGGACGATCAGGCCGCAGTCCTGCAGGAACTTGACGACGCTGTAGAGCATCCAGGCAGGGCGGGTGGGATTCGCAACGATCCAGATGATGACACGTCCGAAGTTGTAGGGCAGATAGATGCCGAGGAAGATGGTGATGGAGACGAGGAAGGCGCAAAAGATGGCGTTTTGGACCAAGCCGATCATCGGCCCTCGCATGCCCAGCAGCTCCAAGATGCCTTCGAGGTCCTCGGCATCCTCGATGGCCTCGGCGTCGAGACCGGCAACCGCGTCCGCGTCGGCGCCCCCCTGCTGTTCCGCGCCCAGGCCGCCGTCGGCGAGCTCATCCTGCACGTCTTCCCAGTCATCATCATCTTCAAAAAAGCCGCCGTCTCCGCCACCAACAGGCCGCGCCGCGGGAAGCTCCGCAGGGTCTATGGCATCCACGTCTTGCCACATAAAGTCGGCCATAAACTCACGGAAGTTGGCCGGTTGGCGTCGAGGTGGTGCGGCAACTGCGGCAGGCGCTGGAGCAGGAGCAGGACCGTCGACCGGTTCATCCTGATTGTCTTGGTCTGCAGGCGCAAGTTGTCGTTGCGGTACTGCACTGTCGTCGTCGCCTGTTGCCGCAGCCGGCAGGAGTGCAGCCTCATCACTAGGTAGAGGTAGAGGACTGTGAGGGGCATGAAGGGTGTCCACGTCTGCCACGGTAGGAATGGTGCTCTCCGCGTTGCCTGTGCCCGGAGCGACGCTCTCAGCCAGACTGCTCGACGGAGGGGTCGGAAAGCCCTCGTCCGAGCCCGGCTGCAACGAAGGGCCGGCTGTGGAAGCGGTCGGTGTCTTGACCACCGGCTCCCCAAACGAGACAGACGTGGATGATGTTGATGGCGGCTCGCTCGGCAGGCTGGCCAATGACCAGGTATTGTTCGCGAAGGGCTTGATGCTCTGGCGGGACACGGGACCATCTGAGCTGGACCGCGGTCGCATTGGAGCGCCCAAAATGACGGCTGCATCCGGCTGCCGTTCGTCGACATCCTCCTCCTCCTCCTCCTCCTCCTCCTCCTCACCCACGGCCGGCTCCTTCCCCTTTCTCTCGTGTGGCCAAGCAGAGGGCAGAGAGCTAGCCATGACCCAATGCTCAATGGGGGCCTCGGCGCCAGACGGGGCCTCGGCGGCTTGGGCTGCGGGCTTGCTGGACCCCGGGACCACAGGCTCGGGCCGACTTGCGTCGCCAGCAGGCCGACCGCGGTCCATTTTGGTTCGTGTCAGCCGCACCCAGTAGTCGAGCCTATCGTCCAGGTGCCGTTCTCCGACCAGTTCCAGAATCTTGTCCGGGTCGCCCCCTGCCTCCCTGTAGATGCGGAGATATTCCTGCACCGAAGTATCCGTCCCGGGGTGGCCTGTGTTGACTATCAGGCTGGCAGAATCCGATTCATCAGACCCGCCTGCAGGCTGTTCTTCGCTTGGCTGATTGTCGCCGGGAGGTAGGGCTGGATCCACTCTCTTGGAATTTGGGCCATTCCTGCTGCTACCGGCTTGATCGTGTGCCGTCCTGGCTGCCGCAGTAAGGTCCTCCTCTAGTCGCCGCTCCTCCTGTTGGATGTTTCGCGGCCCCTGCACGATCTCATTCTCGTTGGCGACTTGAACGAGTGGATCCAGGGGTGCGTTTTCTTGCCCGTGTTCTTGTTCTTGTTCTTGCTCTTGCTCTTGCCCGTGTTCTTGCTCTTGTTGTTCCCGTTCTTGTTGTTCCTGTTCCCGTTCTTGCTGCTGCTGCTGCTGCTGCTGTAGTGGTGCGTCGTTCTCGCCCGCGGCAAAGGCCGCGCGCATGTTGATTTCGGGCTGCTGCTGTACAACATAGTCCCGAACAAGGATGATGAGGATGAAGCACACGATGACAAGAATGGTGATGAGCAGGCCCTCCAGCGTGCAGATGATGGCACGATTGACGCCCGGGTGGCGAGTGGCGTTCCGCAGAAGCGGCACGTCGCTGAGGAGGGAGTGCTGATGGATGCTCGAGGAAATAGCGTGGCTCTCATCGAACCCGTTCGCGGCGCCGGCGGCGGCAGCAGCAGCAGCAGCAGCAAGTGCGGCAGCATTTGCGGGCGAGTTGGCCGTCGGTGGGGTGGAGATGCCGAGAGAGTGAAGGGCGGCGCGAAGAGCAGAGGGCGGCGCTTGATCGCTGGCGGACGTGGCCAGGTCCAGGAGGCCCTGCACAAACGGGATCGCAGGGCTTGTAGTGGGGGCAAAAAGGGGGCTCGAAGGGCAGACGGCGGAAGCGAAGCCGCATTGGGCGAGAAGGTCGGACACGTTGCGCACAGCGCCTCTGGGGAAGTCGGCGAACAAGGGAGAGCGGTAGCCGAGGCCCTCGTCGCTGAGCCAGAACATGAGGGACCAGACATACCGCATGAGGTAGGGCAGCCAGCCGAGCCAGACGCTGACGACCAGGGCGCCGCGCAGCCAGACCAGCATGTTACGCACCAGGTACTTTGCCATGTGGCGGACGAAGATGTGGAAGGGGAGGGCCTTGGGCATGTTGGGCGAGTAGAGCTTGGTGAAGCGGAAGGGCGTCTTGCACAGCTCGCAGTGCTTCTTCTGCGAATGCGACAGCCACTCCATCAGGCAGTCCTGGTGGACATACCTGATGCTGCCGCTGCATTTGCAAGGGTGGAACAGAGGCTCCTCGGACGCGGCCTCTCCGCGACATATCCGGCACGTGTCAGGATCGGCGGCGGCGGCGGCAGCAGCGGCAGCGGCAGCGGCAGAGGCGGCGGCAGCGGCAGAGGCGGGGGAATGATGCGAGCCCGGGCCGCTCAAGATGTTGGTCGAGACTTGGGTGTCCCCTATCATGATGTCGGTCGGTTGCGGGAAGCTTTCCCGCGGCAGCTGTGCTGGATGGGTGTTGCGTGCGGTGTGGTGCGGGCGGGCCGCGGGCTGTCGGAACAGAGCAAGGAATGATGAGAGGTGTGGTCGGGGTCGTCCTCAGGGACGCGCCATGGCCATGCCTCGAGGACCTTTCTCGCCCGAATGGGTGCGAGGCGGTATGCGCTCAGCTGTGCGAGACGGTATGCCCTCAGCGGTGCATGTGCGACGGCGGAGAGAACATTAAGAAGGTGCAAAGGGGAGGACTGCCAGTGCCAACGGTTGATGGCTGATGGCTGATGGCTGATGGCTGATGACCGATGGCCGATGGCCGATGGCCGGATCGAGATGATCGATGGTAGGCTCGCAGCTCGGGCAACGAGGGAGGGGGCGACACCTTGTCCAATCAAATGAGAAGGGAGTTGACTCGGATCCTGCCAGAGGAGTTGGGAGGAGTTGAGGAGGAGTTGAGGCGGAGTTGAGGGCAGAGGCAGTTTTGATGATCTGGATAGAAGGTAGAAGGTAGTTAAGACGTCACGAAGGCCCTTGCTGCATTGGTCTCATGGATGGAGATGAATCGTCGGATGACTAACAGCCACCGATGCGCCTGGCAGTTTTGTTTGCGCCACAACGGCAAACGACGATGGGGCTGTGATGAGTCAAGAAAGCCTGCCTGCCGGGATGCAATCCTTGTGTCGGGTTCCGACTGCCGGTTCAAGGTAAAACCACCCAAGGTCCTTATACCCATTATACTATTCTTATACAGTAGTATCTTCGAGCGCAGCGAGGCCGGGGGTCTGGGGGGTACCCCCAGAAAAAAAAAGAAAAAAGGGTAAAAGATAGAGCGGGCTTTTTCTGGGGGTTCCCCCCAGACCCCCGGCCTCGCTTCGCTCGAAAATATTATACTAATAATATAATCGGGGTCAATAAATCAATCCATAGAAACTCCATAATCCACATGCTATACTGTACCTGGAATGTGCCTCGTTGTATGAAGCCCTTCTCTAGCAGGATACCGTGCTATTTAGTCCCGGCTGTTAAAGGCACAAAGCCAGCCCTCCTGCCTTCCCTTCTTGACCCTTGACCTTCTTTGGGTCCCTTTGCGTCACTTCCAATCAACAAGATGACGAGACTTTATATGGCCTCGATTGGGTTACTAGTCTGCTCTGGATGAAGAGAAGAGTGTTTTAAACATTAGCTATAAGTTAAAATACAAATTTGTGGTATTTTCAATCGCTCACTCTGGATTATGCTGTTTGAATTATCTGTAGCTTCATGACGACGTGACATGGATTGAGGTCGATGAGCTGCATGACTGCATGGATGGCCGAGATCCTGTTCCAAAAAGTGGGTCGCTGATGTAAGCACGGCCTCACAAGACCTTTGCGTTTCCTTTGGGACAGGTGTCATCACGACCCGGAGCAACACATTCCGAGGTGGGGCCGGAGCTTTGAGCTCGGGTCCAACTTGCCTGCTTGTTGACGAGTTTGGAAATACCGCCGAATGCCTGAAGTACGGTATGGTATCATACGCTCCGGCTTTCTTGGACCTTTGATGCTATGATTTAATTCCTCATCTCGATTATTATTTTTGATTATTACTTTCAATAATTATTTTCCATCCTTATTTATCCTCCTTTTCCATCCTTATTTCCATCCCGTCTCTTCGCTGAAACGCATCCGGTGTGGGAGGAGGGGGAAGGTGTAGTCTATGACGCAACCCTCATGTCGACGGCTGACTGCCTTTGGAGGTGATTGGCTTTGGAGGAACATTCCTCTTGGCGACAGTACTTAGTTAAAACCTCCTGCACGAAAAGAAGCAAGAAACAGGATAAAACCATTCATCCTATATCCATGCTTCCCACTCTCAAAGACTGGCTTGTATTTAACTACAAAAAGACCTGCCAAACCCATTCTCAGGGCCCTGAACGTCTTCATCATCCATCATCCATCGTCCTTTCCATCATTCATCCACTTCCACCATCATCATTACATCCAACGACTGTGTGGGGCGCGTGTGGATCCAAACCCCAACCCCCGCTGCCCCTTCCTCCGACCGTCCCTTCCTCCGACCGTCTCTGACGACAATTTCGAGCAAGGACCAAAGGAAAGGCCACCTTCGAGCAGGGACAAGGCGTCTGTCACGCCTCCATCATGAGCCAAGTCTTTACTACTCCAACCACCACCACCACATCTTCGACCATCCTGCCACGCAATATGGAAGTCGCCACGAATGGCTCCTTCGGGGGCCATAAACCCATCAATGGCCTCAATGGCAGCGCCAAGCCATCGTCCATACGTGCCCCCAAGCACACCACCCATGCCCACAGCTCCCGCGCCCCCAGTGTTTCGGATGGCGCCACGCGGGCGCGCTCCCGCCGCCCCGGCTTCTTTGTCCGCGCCTTCAGCATCGCCGCCAGGCTCGCTTCCTGGTATCTGATCTTGACCATCCTCTTCCGGTGCCCCGCGTCGCTCGACCAGTGCGACCAGTCGTCTCCAGCCGCCTGCCGCGTCTACTTCCAGGCTCGCAATGCCGTCGCCCCGCACGTCCAGCCCTACTACCACGCCTACGCTGCTCCGTACGCCGATGCCGCGCGTCCGTACTACAAAGCCCTCGACCGGCGCGTCGTCAGCCCCGCGTGGGCATACGCCAACAGGCATGGCGCCCCGCGCCTGCAACAGGCCACCGCATATGGCAGGGCCCGGTGGGAGACGGCCGTCCAGCCGCAGCTGGTCCAGTACCGCGCCCTTGCTGCGTCGCGCTACAACCAGACGCTTGCCCCCCACGTCAACCACCTGTCCAAGGTCCTCGCCCCCTACTACGACATTGCCACGGCCAACGCCCACCAGACATACTACGAGCTGCTTGTGCCCTCGTACCACTTCATTCAGCCATATGCCCGGCAGGGTTACACGTCCGCGCATGCATTTGCCGCTCAAACCGCCTTTCCGGCGACTGCACGGGCATGGAACAAGGCGTCAGTCTTTGTCGACGGCGCCGTGTGGCCGCACGTGCGCGCCATCTACGTCGAGAACGTCGAGCCGCAGCTGATCAAGATTGGCCAGCGGTTGGGCCGCTACAACAACGGGCAGCAGCAGCAGCAGCAGCAGCAGCAGCAGCAGCAGCAGCAGCAACAGTCAGTCTCTCACAAGACGGCGCATGATAACGCGTCCACAAGCTTGTCCAAGACCGCATCATCCATGACCAGGCCTTCAGCCTCGTCCGCAGTCGACTCGCCGGCAGCAACCGAGTCGGCGTCGGCCCCGCCCGGCGACGCATCCACGCACGCATCCACCGTCGGCACAGCGGGCGACGCCTCAGGGCGCTCCATTGTGGGCCCGCCCGAGATTGACGAGCAGCTGGAGAGCAAGGATCCAACACGGCGCGAAGCCCGCCTGGTGGTGACCGAGGATCTCCAGCATTGGCAGGAACGCTACACCAAGGCTGCCGATGAGGGCGCGGTCGAAGTAGGGCAGCGCATCGACGACATAACCAAACGCATGATTCGTCGCGATGCAGGGGTCACAGGCAGGGACTTCCTTGCCCAACTCCAAAATGCCGCCTCCACCGGGCTCGACGGCCTGCGCCAAGACATCCAGAACGTTGTCTGGGATTTTGCGAACAACCTCATCGCCATGGAGGAAGCCCAAGAACTCATTACGGACGCGGTGCGCAGCACAGGACTGGAGATCAAAGAAAAGGCCCGGGCACTGCGGACGTGGCGCGAAGAGTACGAACACGCCATGCAGTCGGCGATCACGCAGGCGGCTGAGAGCCATTTCACGATGCTCGCCCAGATCCAAGACCTCGCCCTGCAGAGCATCGGCATGAAGTGGGCGTGGATGGACGGTGTCACATACACCGACTGGGCCAAGTATCACCTGCTCCGGAGCCGATTTGAGGAGTGGCAGGCCGATCTGGAGCGCCAGGTGGTGACCCATCCAGGCGTGGAGGACGCCCAGCTGGAGGGCCAGGCAATCGAAGACGAAGGCATGAAGGCAGCATCGGCTGCTGCACGCGAACTCGGTCGGCTGAAGCAAGTGGCGGCCTGGAAACTGTCAGCCCGGGACGACTCGGCCGAATTCGACTCGGAGAAGATGCGGACGGCCGCGGAGCTGGCCGAGGCTGCCGCGGCTGGAGGCACGGGACAACCCCCTGCGCCCGAGGATGTGGATACACCGATCGCCGAAGAACAGCAGCAGCAGCTCTTACAAGAAGAAACGCTGCTGGGTGAGAACCTAAACTCGAAAGCACCCCCAACGGAGCCGGCAGCCGAAGCTTTCAATGGAGCCGCCGGCGCCAGCGACGTTGACAGGGAGACTACTCTGGAGACCGATGGCCATGATGGCGTCGACAAGGGGTCGGCGACACCGAGCCACGCTGCCAACCCGGACCTCGCATCCACTGCCATGTTTGCAGAGACTGTCATGGCTCAGGCAAACTCGTCCGAAGCTGAATCGGAGTCGCAGGCGACGAGCAAGGAGTCGGCGGAAGACTCAGCGGAGACGCATGACGGAGAGGACGAGGAAGAGGAGGAAGAGGAAGAGCTGGAGGCTGGCGAAGCCGACAACGTGGTCAAGACCGTCACATCAACAGCCACCATCCGGCCCGCATTCCTCGGCGCTGCCGCCCAGGTTGTGCCCGGCAGGCAGCCTATCCTAGACAGCGATGACAGCGAGAGCGGCCTCGTGGAGAACGCGGCCAATGCGCTCGACGCGCTGCGTAGCCAGCTGCCCCTGTCCTTCGTCTCGGCGGCGCAGTCGGCCTACTCGGCTGCACTCTCACAGGCCGACAGCCAGTACTCCAGCGCCTTGTCAGTCGTCTCCGCCCAGGTCTCCGGCACGCCCGCCCCTGCACACGAGCGGGTCCTGGCCTCGGTGGCCTCGGCCTACAGTAACGTCAAGGCTACCGCTGGTCTGCGACTCGACGAGGCACTCAAGGCAGCGAGCGAGCAGGCTGCTGCCCTGAAGCCTGCTGCAGCCTCCTCCGCTGGCGGCGCTGCGGGGCTCGTTCCAACCGCCATGCCCACCATGCCGGTTGACTGGGCTCACGTCGAGGCCATGGCGGCAGAGCAGCTCTCCCAAGGCCGATCGTGGGCAGCGGAGCAGTATGAAAGCGCGCGCGCGGCCATCGGGCTCGCCCCGGCCACCCCATCCCCAACGGGCCACGCGCAGCGCCTTCTCGACAATGCGCGGCACAATTACTACGCCGGCGTCGGCGTGGCCCACGAACGCTACAGCGAGTTCATGCTGGCGGCATCTTCAGCACTGGTCTCCTTGACGGCCACGCCGACCCCCACAGACCTCGCCGGCACGGCTGCTTCGATGGCGTCGGTCGCGACAGAGTCTGCGTCGTCGGCTGCCTCGGCCGCGGCAGGGTCTGCGTCGTCGGCTGCCTCGGCCGCGGCAGGGTCTGCGTCGTCGGCTGCCTCGGTCGTGGCAGGGTCCGCGTCGTCGGCTGTCTCGGTCGTGGCAGGGTCCGCGTCGTCGGCTGTCTCGGCCGCGGCGGGGTCTGCGTCGTCGGCTGCCTCGGCCGTCGGCGAGCAGCTCACAGACGCTTGGGCCGCTGCAATCAGCCAAGTCAGCCAGCACATCTACGGCGCCCCCACGCCGACACCGTGGTACGAGAACGCATACAGCGCCGTGGGTGCACAGGCGGCTGCCATGACAGAGGCAGCTCGCGGAGGCGCTGCCGACGGCCAAGACAAGGTGGCCGAGCAGTACTCGGCTGCCAGCAGCCTTGTATCGGAGCTGCTGGTGGGGAAAGAGCCCAGCTTCCAGGAGAGCGTGCATTCGCGCCTGGCCGCCCTTGCCAACACGGCCGCTGCCCCAGTCCGAAGCGCGGGCGACAAGATAGCCAGCGCAGTGAGCACGGCCACCGAGGCAGTGAAGGACACCGTCAACCACGCCAAGGACGAGCTGTGAGGCCCGAAACCAGGCCGAGTGTTGTGGCGTGTGGCGGTTTGAAAAGAGCAAGGACAGGTAGCCAAACCCCAGGCCCCGGCCCGGCCCCCTTTGATGATATATACCGCGCGGTGATGACAAGATAATCATAATGTGGGAAACGGTCATCGACCGAGGCGCGCGGAGCAAAAGCTGGAGGAGCATCAAAAGCTGGACGAGCACTCAGGGCAAGAGAGCACAGCAAACAAACCCAGGTAGTCGTGATGGCGCGCCCGACTCGAACGAAGGACGGAAATATACCATTGACGGGCTGGCATGGCCATGACGGATAGGAGGAGGGAGGGGATATTGAGCGGGTGGGAAGGTGGAAAGGAAGGTATTGATTGATTGATTGATTGGGCTGGTCGGCCGGCCGGCCAAGGAAGGAACCGAAGACGAGGATCACACACAACTACTCCCGTCCATGTTTTGATGTACTTTAGCATATACCCCCCCATGCGTTTCCCGGATCCGCCTCTCATTATTGTTTTTATCCATGTCCGTCCGTCCCTCCCATCATGCTTGCTCCTGGCGAGGTGTTTTTTTCCTTTGTCACACATATCCTTATTCTTTTTCCTCCTAGGTAGCCGATACTTGGTGGTAGGCAGGCAGTTTGGTACAGAACTAGCGGGAGGATAGCGGAGAAGGCCATCGCGGCTGTGAATTGCGTCTTGAGAGATTTTACGAGTCTCGACCAAAATTATGATGCATTGTTCGTGAGGTGTATCGACTTTTATAAGGTGGCCTGCGTAGCCTCTCGAGGGAAGTTTATAGTTTGGTGGCGTCCTTCTCACGCCCGGGAAATTCAATTTGCTATGTCCGGGCATCCCAACATACGGCGGGCTGCCAAGATAAACGCCCGGGCATATATACGTTCGAGATGTTGTAAAATAAAAATATATATCTTAGGGTCCGTATTATTATAGTATTATAGCATCTTCGAGCGAAGCGAGGTCGGGGGTCTGGGGGGAACCCCCAGGAAAATGTCGCTTTCCCTTTTAATACTTTTTCTTGTTCCTGGGGGTCCCCCCCAGACCCCCGACCTCGCTTCGCTCGAAGGTACTAGGTACTATAGTATGCTCCGTCCAAGCACAAGTAAACAAAAATTCCTTGGGGATACAAGGATGTCCCCCTCCCCCCCTTCTATTTGCCGCCACAGTTCCGTGTCTGCTTCCATCTCTGGTCAGCTAGCTGCATCTGTCGTATGTCTTCAGCCAGCTCCTGCTCCTGCTGCTTCTCCATGGCCTCGTCGTATGAGCCTGCCCTACGCAGATCCATGTAGTGATCGACACGGGCATCCGCATCGTGTTGTTTGTCTCTGCCCATCCGACATTGGTCCAGACTGGGCTGCTTCAGCGCGCTATACGCAATGGCGGAGTGCCTATGCTGCTGCTGGCTCTGGCTGTCGCTGCTGCCCCTCAACCCGCGTCGCCGGCTGACGTTGTATCCAGAGCTGCGCCTGGTGGCCGGATGCCCGCCACGGCCCTCCTCGCTCACGTCACTCACGTCGGAGAGGGCGCGGCTCATGCGGGTGCTGCTCATGCGCGCGGAGCTGCCCGCCGTCAGAATGCTCATCCGGCTGGCGCGCTTGCCCGTGGCGACCGTGATGACGGGCACCGGCGACCCGGGCAGGCGGATTTCTCGCGCCCCTAGCACCTCGGCAATGTCCTGCAGGAGCACGTCCATGGGGCAGATGTAGGCCACCTTTTTGCGGCTGCTCCAGGCGAGCACGTGCCCGCACAGCCCTCCCGTGTGGCGGTCGACAATCCACCCGCCGCTGTCGCCGGGGATGCCGAGCGGCATCGGGTACCCGTGGCTGTCTTCGGAGCGGTACGTGTGCGGCGTGCCCGACACCTGGTAGCTGTGGCTGACCGTGGTCCGCCCGTAGATCTTGATGCTCGTGATGGCCGGCAAGATCACGCCCGTCTGCAGGCCGCTGCTCCTGGCCATGCATTGCACCTCTAGGCCGGCCAGTGATGCGCACGGGA
This sequence comes from Echinosphaeria canescens, assembly GCA_011319275.2. NCBI lineage: Eukaryota > Fungi > Ascomycota > Sordariomycetes > Sordariales > Helminthosphaeriaceae > Echinosphaeria > Echinosphaeria canescens. The sequence goes on along the minus strand of WXYE02287331.1, from coordinate 10,701 downwards.
TGACTTGGGCCGGCTGCACCATCTTTTCCTTGTGCGAATAGTGTTTGTCTGTCTGTCCAGCTGCGGAGGCGACAGCGTCAGAAACAGCAGCAGCAGCAGCAGCAGCAGTAGTGTTGTCATCGTCTCCCTCCTCCTCCTCATTCCCTTCATCTTGGTGTAGTGTTGAGGGAATCGAGTTGCCGTCTGGTGCCCGCTCGGCGCGGAACCGAAGCAGCGCCCAGTCGACCTCGTGGATCATGCCACTGTCCCCCCGGCGCCGGATGCCACTCGATGCGTACACGTCGCCCAGGGTGAAGGTGTCGAGATGGTCTTCGTCTTGCGTTTCCAGGGATGGATAGAAGCCCTCCTCAACATCGTCGAGCGCAGGCTGGGTCACGATGTAGCCGTCGCCAGAGCCCGGCTCGACTCCCGGGATATCGCCCGGCTCGAACCCGTCGTGCTGCAAATCTTTCTCATTCGCCCCCCCCTCCTCCTCGTCCTCGTCCTCCTCCGATATGTCGCTCGTTAGGGCCGATTCCGTCAATGTACCTTCCATGTCCGAGTCGGAGAACTGGCATGAAAAGTCCTCGGCGTCGCTGCCGCTGTCTTCCGGGTCGGACGAGGAGTTGGCGGCGCTGGTTGGTACTTGATACTGCTGGGCGTACCATGCCGCCAGATCCGGCAGCGCCTGGGTCCGTGCCATGCTCCGGGGAATATCCTCGTCTTTCTTGGACGTCTTGGTGGCCGTGGGGGTGGCGTCATTGACAGTCGCCCGCGCCTTGTGCTGAAGCGACACGTTGTCAGGCATGTCGTCAAGCATGTGGTGCACCGTCATGCCAAAAGGCTTGTCATCGACGACAATGATGCCGCCGAAGCTGACGGGGGGCAGGTGGCGGTCCCCGATCCAGGCCCCGATGCTGGCACCGTTGCGCGGCCGCTCCTGGTAGTCCGGGTTCGCAGCGCCCGCCTCCTCCAGCCCGTCGTCGCTCGAGTCGTCCTCGCCAGTGTCGTTGCCGTGTCGCACCTTGGCGCCGTCACCGCGGTTGTTTCGCGAGCGCACGATTCGTCCGCGGCACACCTTCAGCCCGAACTGGCCACGGCCGTCGAACAAGTCGCCGAGCTTCTTTTTCAAAATGCTGCGAACCTTGTTCACCGACGTGCACAGCACGAGGACGGTGGGCTTGACCCTGTGGGCCGACTCGCCGATGGGCTCGAGCGAGATCTCGACCGACTCGGGATGGCGGCGGTAGAAGGACCGGAGGGCCTGGTTTACGTCCGACATGAGCTGGGTGTTCCACAGCGCCACAGCGTCGGGCGACAGGCCCACGTGAGGGAATAATCGCTTCTTGGGTCGGGACGGCTTTGGCGGCACTGCAAGGAGGTCTGCGGAGAGAGAAAATGATTGGTTAGTTACAAAGTATTACTGCTCACATTCGAGCGAAGCGAGGTCGGGGGTCTGGGGGGAACCCCCAGGAAAAAAAAACGAGCGGCCTTTTCCTGGGGGTACCCCCCAGACCCCCAACCTCGCTTCGCTCGAAGGTATGATGATAATAATTATCATAGGTAATCACCAACTTACCCAGAGTTTGACTCCTTGCTTGGGCCTCGGCGGATGATCTGCTGGACGCGGAGAGCGTCTGGCCCTTCTCCGAGTGGGACGTCTGTGACGGGCCAGCGTGGACGGCGGGCGTCGCGGCGACCTGGGCGGGTGCAAGGGCCTCTTTTCGTCGGTCGCCCATGTCGTCCCCAAGTCGCTCCTCCAGACTGCTCACGCGGTCGATGATGCAGCAGGCCTCGAGATAGCGACTCGCCTTGAGCTGGACTCGCGCCGCCAGCTTCTCGCCCGTGACGTTGCCGGCCATCTCGTCGTCAACGGCAGTCCAGCACGCCTTGACGGCCTTCATGTAGAGGGTGCCGCAGCGCACGGCAAGCTGGTCAAGCAGCGCGTCAGGGATCGCGGACGAGGCGGCTGCGGGGTCGGGAACGAGCTTGTCCAACTTGGACCACAGGCCGATGGACAAGAGTATCATGGCCAGCGAGTAGAGATCGAACGCCTTGGACTCGGCCTTGGCCGCAAGCGGCGACTGAGCCATGCGGCGCGGGTCAAGGGGATGTTTGAACAGCAAATTCCGAGGGGTGGTCCATTTGGGGGCTTCGGGGTCGGCGGCCGGCTGCTCTGGAGACGTTATTTCGCAGAATGGGTCAAAGGCGGAGATCAAGGGCCTCCGGATGTCGACCTCGCCCTGGTTGATGGCCGAGACCTCGGGGTCGGTGCCGACAGCATTGCAAAAGGAGACGTTGGAGTCCTCCAAGCCACCGTGGGTGATGCCGCGGGCGTGTATCTCAAAGACGGTGCTGGCCAGGTTGGCCGCGAGCCTGAACTTGGCCTCCAGCCTGGGCTCAAAGTCCGGGCGGGCGAGCAGGTCGGCCAGGGAGCACATGTTGTAGAGCGGATTGTGGGTCAGGTGCTCAAAGGTGACGGGATTGAAGGTTGGGGGGAACTGGTAGACAAAGCCGAAGCGGGAGTGGTCCATGTCCTCGAAATAGCCCAGCAGCCGCGGCAGGCCGCTCCACGAGTCCGAGGACGGCTGCGGCTCGGCCTGCAGACCGGCCGACAGCTTCTCGAACCGGTTCATGTCGGGCAGGATGCCCGTGGAGGCAAAGATGGGGTCGAAGGGCGCATACTCGAGCAGCAGGGGCGTGTTTTGCGGGCGGGCGGTGGTCTGCGGGGAGAGGCTTGCGAAGGCGTCCTTGCTCATGAAGACGATCTCGCGCGCCGTGTCGGCGGCGGCCTGCTCGGTCATGGGCACCGCCTGCATGGAGCGCAGGCTGGTGAGGGTGGCGGGATCGATCTGCTTGGGCGTCTGCAGGCGCGACGTCGCAAAGGGCCGCTGGTCGGCATAGTCGTCGTCGTCGTAGTCGGCGGGGGACGTGGCAGAGGCCTGCTGCTCCAGCAGGCGGACGGCCGGCGGGGTCTGGGCATAGGACGACCGGGTCCGCGAGAGATCGTACAAGGTGTTGACCGACGTGGTCAGGTCGCGCACCAGGTCCTCGAAACGGTTCTTGTCCCAAACGACCAAGCGAATCTTCTCGCCCGGGCGCGGCTTCTCGTGCGAGACGCTCTCGCCGGCCAGCTCGCGCGAGCTGTTCCATAGGGGCTCGGCCTCGGCCAGGATGTCCCTGATGGTGGACAGGATGCTGCCGACCACCTCGCTGAGGCCGGCCTTGGACAGCGACGAGTCGATCAGCACCTCGGCGGCAGCATGGTGGTGCTGGCCGGGGTCGGACCACTCGAGGCCCCAGCTGACGAAGCGGTCCTTTTGGATGCGCAGCTTGCGGTGCAGCGCCTTGATTTCCGGGTCGCCCTCGGCCGAAGACTGCACAGGGCCCTGGACGAAGCTGGAAGACTTTTTCGTGTCGTTGTAGAGCCTGCTCAGGCGGCGCTGGGGCACGCCAGCGGGCAGAGAAGTCTCCATGGCGGGTAAAAAGTGCGGTGGTAAGGGTGAGGGCGAGGGTGAGGGCGAGAGCAGCGCCTGCGGTAGTAACGCCTGTGATGGCAACGGCACAAGCGTTACTCGACTCCCGGGCCGAAGAGGAGACCCGAGGCGGGTACGGACAAGAGGTTCCTTTTGAACGACGGCGCTGGAAAGCCGAAAAGTGACGTGATCACCTGGACCCTCAATGTCGCTGCCTGATGGCAGCCCCTTGTCCAAGACGCCGTTCGGGGCGGAGCTGTTTGGAGAGTTTTGAGAGGGAGGGAGGTAGGTGGCCGGCTTCTGTGGGCCGGCTCTATGGATTCTTGTTCTCCACACACGAGCAGGCAGTTCCAAAGTGCTTCAATTTATTCGGACAGTCCATTGGCAGTCATGTGCTGCAGCCTGCCACAGGTACGTACGCAGCACAGTACAGTATATGTAGACTTGGGGGGGGAAGTCAGCATGCCGGCACATAGGAAGGCAGACGCCAAGGACGCACCGGTTGCAGCGGAGGAGGGGGAGAACCTGTGGATGCAACTGGAGGTGGAGTGAGGATGGCAAATGGCAAGATGGCAGGATGGCGAGATGGTAGGATGGCAAGATGGTAAGAAGGCAAGGTACCTTGGGTGAGTAGGTAGGTAGAGGGTGAGTAGGTAGGTAGAGGGTGAGTACTATATCTTCGTACCTCGTAGGATGTTCTCGTGATACCCGGTCGAGTTCCCTTATATTAATGCGAGGAGTTGGACTTGGGCGAGGCACCTAAGAGGGGAAAGGAGGGAGGCGGTCTCGGCACTCTCATCCATCGGCCGAGGAGAAGGGGGACCGGGGCGAGAGGGCCGGGCAGTGACGGGTCGCTAGTTTGGTTGACGAGTATAATAAACAAAGCAAGGTTGTCTGTCGGGCTGAGCATTGGATGTCCCTCTCTCTCTCTCTTTCTCGCCGAAGGAAGGCCCGCGACTTGCCAACAGCAGAGGCGGTGATGCGTGATCCTGCAACGAGCTAACAACGGTGGCGGTTGAGAACTCGACCTCGGAGGATTCCCTGTTTTGAAGCGCTTCCCACTACTCACCTCATCATCGTCCGCCGGGCTCTGAGCTGGAGAGACGCCGGGATCTGCAAGCACTGGGCTTGGCGATCAGGGCGAACCCCGGTCAGCCGTTTGGCGTTTGGCGCAGAACTCTGTCCAGACGTCCAGAACGCTGGTGCCTGGGAAAGTGAGGCGGACCCTGCTGACCCACATCACGCCCCACATACCCACATGTCCACATGTCCACATACTTTTGCAGACGGGTGCTGCCTTCCCCAGGATGGATGCTGCTGCCTTCCGCCTTCCTGATCACTGATGAAGGCCTTGAGGAAGGAAGCATCTTGGAACTCAGACGTCTATAACATGTGGACATGATATGAAACGGGCGGCTTCTCGATTACCTGCGCATCTGATATCAGGCAGGTACCGCGACACTACTCAGCACCTTTTCTGCCTGCCTGCCTGTCACTCCGCCGGCGGGCATCCATGGAAATCGAAGAGCACATTGCTTGGTCGTGGAAATCGAAGCCCTCCGCATGATACGTGATACATGGAATAGTACAACGCCCGAACGCTTGGAAACCGGACACCGGCTAACCGGCTCATGTTTGCATAGCCGCCGGAGTGCATGGAAATCAATACTACTCGAGTGTCCATTACTATTACTACGAGTAGTCTGAGAGTACTACGATGACTCGGAGGATGTATGTGCAGAGGTGGGGTTCATGCTGGGATGCTGAGGGGGGTCAAATGTGGATGCCTAGAGCCGCGTCGCTGATCGATGACTGCCTCGCGCGCAGGCAGCCACCGGCATCTGGACCGGCAGGTCGGCAGGTGGGGTTGTCAGTCAGGTAATGGATGTAAGCGAGGGACCTTTTGGAAATAACGAAACGGACTCGTCTTCTTCTTTTATTTGGGGGTTTCTCATTAACCACACCACACGCCTTTTCGATTTACACTTTTGATTTTTCGCATCTTGAAAAGGCCTTTCTTTCCTCCACGATATTTTTAAGATCGTAAAGATAGATTGCAGTGGCCAGAGTCCGTCCGCTTATTTCCAAAAAGACCGCTCGCTTACGTCCATTACCTGACCTGACAGTCATGAAGTTTTGCCGTTGGAAAGTTCGTATGCCCCACAACGAGGGTCCCATTGGATGGGGGCATTCGTGGGGGCATCGTGGTGTTTTGGCGACTCCGGTCTCCGGCTACGCCGAACCCACCCCGCACGAAATTGGCATTTGGAGGATCCGATTGCGGCCTTGGGATTCGCACGCGCCCGCCCGACGCCGTACGATCGGCAGATGTACGCGTTCAATAGATAGTCTTGGAGGAGGGCAACCCGACTTTAGTCCTCAATTCAGCTTCGAGGCTAGCCACGTGTCCTTGGCATTCCTGTGGTGGTTCGCACGGCAGATTCTTCCCCTTCATTGACAAAACTCAAAGTACAATCAATGAAGCAGGGCGCATCTCTTTTTTTGCTTGAAAAGGGTGTTGCCTTTTTTTTTTTTTTTTTTTTCCTTTCTTTTTCCTTTTTTTTTTTCTTGCTTTTTTTTTTCTTCTTTTTTTTTTCCTTTTTTTTTTCTCCTTTTTTTTTTCCTTTTTCTTCTTTTTCTTCCTTTCTCTCCTTTTTTTTTTTTTCTTTTTCTTTTTTTTTCTTTTTTTTTCTTCTTTTTTCCTTCTTTTTCTTCTATTTTTTCTTTTTTTTCTCTTTTTCTTTTTTTTTTTTCTTTTTTTTCTTTTTCTTTTTCTTCTTTTTCTTTTTCTTCTTTTTTTCCCTTTCTTTTCACGTTCCCCGATATTGGATATTGGAAATGCGGCGTGGTTATGACTCTGACTTTGGGAAAATGGATCCAGTCCAAAGTCGTGGGCACGTGGCTGCCTAGTAGGATGGAGGCCTTTCGTTTCACCGTCTTCCCCAAGGGTGGGTTGGGCTTCATCGTTTGTTTAACCTACCCCCCACCGTCCAGTACTAAAATAGCACCCTCCACGCTTTGTCCACGTGCCGCCTCCTTCACACGTCTCGCTTTCTCATCTACCTACGATGAGCGGAATTGCTTGTTAGTCCACGTTGGGTGCCGGCTAAAGTGCATTCCAACACGATCGTACCTGCCACCGGTGCGGTGCATTGGCGAACGAACTGCGAGGGAAGAGAGCCATCCAACTGCCGGGGGGGTTTTTTTTTTTTTTTTTTTTTTTTTTACCAAGCCTTGAGTGTCCTTGCTTTCCTCTCCAGCGAGATCAACGCACTACTGTAAATGAACGAACGTTCCCGAGATCCGCCATGCGAATGGTGTGGACTCTCGCTTGAAGAAGCGGCGCCCTACAACGTCATTCTCGCCATGTTCCGCATCCGGCTGAAGTGGTACTTGCTAATCCCCTCGGCTGCGCAAGACCTCGAGATCTATAATCTGAAGGGTCAAATCAGTCATGCTTCGGACTGGAGCCGGCTTATCAGGTACTGGACACAAGCGAATGCAGTCCAACCACCACAATCCGGTTTTACAATAACTCATCAACTACTATAGAAGAAAGAAACCCCCCGGTTTTAATAGAAAGCTTTCTATCTTTCGAGCGAAGCGATGAGGCCGGGGGGGTCTGGGGAGGGGACCCCCTGGTAACCTTCTTGATTGTTCCTGCTTCAAGATCTTTCCTGGGGGGTCCCCCCCAGACCCCCCGGCCTCGTCGCTAGCTCCTCGAGGGGCGATAAAGTAAGCAAGAAGAGAAAAATAAAGAGAGAAGACGGGTATTTTCTTGATGTTTTGGCTCGAAGCCAGATTTTAGTTTTACCGGAAATTGGCAATGTATGTATTCGCTTGTGTCCATTGCCTGCTTATTACTGGAGCCACCAGGGCAAGGCGGAATGGCCGACGGGGGAGCAACCCTTACTCAGTGCCCATCAGCCAAGTTCCCACCCGTAGGTAGGTGCCCAAACTCGGGAATTTCGCCGATTATTGGAGCGACTTGGGGGGGGAGGGGGGAGGGAAGCAGGAAGGAAGGAGCGAAGGAGGGAAGGAGGAGGGAAGGAGGGAAGGAGGGAAGAGGGAAGGAGGGGAGGGAAGGAGGGAAGGAGGGAAGGAGGGAAGGATGAAATGATTTGGCAGGTGTGCGATAAAAGGACATAGTTTTCAACTGGCCGAACAGTACCAGTTTTACCCTAAAACCCGACAGGCCATGAAACGACTAATCCTCCTGGCAACTCGGGTTGGAACTGCACTTATATCTGGCGATGATTGAATCGCCTCGAATAGACCCAGGTCTGTGGAGGCCGGTGTCGTGGGGACGCACACTTTGATTAGTAATCTAGCTGAGATCTTGACTTGGAGCTTCGCACGAAGTTCTTTTTCTCTGAAAAAAAAAAAAAAATATCTGGCGATCCTGAATCCCAAAGAGGGCTCTGCTTTGAAAGGGCTGCTACAGTGCATCACAAAAGGAACATGCAGATCCTAGGATACGTACACCCACATTTACTAACCCCAATTATACTATTACTATAACATCTTCGAGCGCAGCGAGGTCGAGGGTCTGGGGGGTACCCCCAGGAAAAGAAAAAAAAAAAAAAAAAAAAAAAAACAGACCCACAGACGAGTAACCTTGGTTGTCATGTCAAGAACCTATGACATTCGTTGGTATAACCCATGCCATCTGTTGGTATAATCCATGACATTCGTTGGTATAACCCATGACATATGTTGTGATCATCTATCTGCTGGGGTTGACATCTCATGACACCCCCTATTCTGGACTGACCTCTCCCTCTTCGCTATTACTAGCCGCCCCCTCAACCTCAATTGCGTGACCCCCAATAGATCCCCCGAGGCCAATCGAGGGTCCCGTCGCAGACCTGAGCCTTTTTGCTATTGATGCATCCCCTTCACTGCTGACCTCCCCTTCACGATTGCTATCGTCCCTACCCCCCGCCTCTGTTGTAGCCTCCTCTTGGCGAGGGCTCCCAACAGACAGTAGCTCCCCCCCTCTCTGCACCACTCGCCTCTCATCTTCCTCTTCGTCTATCTTTGCTGCCTCATCCTCCTCGCGCTGCACATCCCAGGCGGGGCCGACGCAATTCCAAATATCACCGAGGGTGAGATCGACCTGTGCCTCGTCTGGGAGATCCGACGAAAGCCAAGGATACAGGTCGTCAAGGCGGAGGCCAACCTGGACACCAGCACGGCTCGGGTGGGCACGGATGGGGGTGTCGGTTTCTTCCCTGACCAGCTCTGGACGGATGATGGCGGTGTCGGTCTTGTTACCGGCTTTGACAAGGCGGAAGAGCTTGATTGTAACGGGGATGCTGGCAGAGTTCGACACCTGGAGCCGCTCGTCGATGGTCATTTTTGGGATGTCGACGACGAGAACAGCGTTGGCTCTCCCGTATGAAATGAACTCTGCAAAAGGTTAGGTGGGTTATCTGGATAAAACCGAGGCTGCATGAGATGGTTGCGGGTGAAAGAAACACACGACTTACTCTTGCACTCATAGTCCGGCCTAGGCGAGGTGAACCCGATCTCAAGCAGGAAAAGAAAATCACGATTGGGCGGGGCAGGCTTCTGCTTGGGATCAAAGCGGATAGCCCCGTCTGGCTCACATTTGACGCGACAATACTCCTCAGACCCGGGAGATGTCGGGACTTTTTTCAGCGTCAGAGGGGGTTTGACAATCTGCTGAAATAGAGGAAGGTCCTTGAAGGCGGGGTCTGAGACATGATCGTTGCGAGCGCCAATCGCACGGAGCCTGGCGGCCGCTGCAGCAAGGCGCTTGTGCAACAGGTCCAGCACGCTCCAGACCAGCTCGTCATGTAGGCTTGTGGCCATACGAACGCGAAACTGCTCGCTGGCAGTATACTCCCAGCGGCACTTGTCGTTCACAAAGTCGCCAAGGCTGCGGTCCTCGGGGTCAAGGTCCTCGCAGTTCAGGGGCTCGTGGTCGCGCACAGAACCGAACGTGATACTCGTCTCCAGGCCGAGGCGGCGGACGACTGTGTGCAGCTCGGCCCGGGGCAGGTAGCGCTCGATGAGCTCGCAGTCAGGATCCGCAAGCTCAGGAATGGTTTGGGTCCTGCCCGTAGTGACCCAGTCACGCCAAGCACGCAGGATCTCGATGATTTCGCCGGCAGTGGCTGCCACGCGGTGGGAAGAGCCTGTGGGGGCAGAGCCGGTTGCGTAGTGACACGGCTGATGGGTGCGGTGGTCGGCCTTGTCGCCAGCCCTGAGGTCGGGAACGCTGGGGACAGTGTGGAGGCTCTGAGTGGAAACACTGGCGTTGTCGACGAGAGCGCTGTCATCGAGCTCTTCCGTGGCGCAGCTGGACGAGCTGGAAAAGGATGAAGCGAGAGCGATGCCCTCGCACGATCTGACCGCAGGATGCATATCTGGAGCAGCGTGACGCGATGTGATTGAAAGAGGTGCGCGATGTAGTTATAAGCGGGGTCGGCGATATTTGCGAGTTGTTGCTTTAAGTTGCCTATGGGCCAGAGGTGGTCCGTGCGGCACGATGACTCACATGGTGGGCATTGCTCTCTGGCCGGGCTTTGTAGTAAGCTTTGCCTGACTTGACTGGCGTTACTCATTTTAACTGTGACTTGCCTTGTTGGGACTACTGGGTATCTGTGTCAACCCAACTACTCTTTAGTGTGGGATTGGGAAGCGATACATAGATGTGTATTATGTGCTGTGGCTGTAGGAGACCAAAGCAGGAATGTCATGGGTTATACTAACGAATGTCATAGGTTCTTGACATGACAACCAAGGTCACGCGTCTTTGGTCACGCGTCTTTGGGTCTGTTTTTTTTTGTTTTTTGTTTTTTTTTGTTTTTTTTTGCAGAGAAAAAGAGCTTGGTAGCTCAAGCCACGCTCGGCAGCTGGACCGTCGACACACTAGTGTTGCAATGGTTGTTCGAGAACTAGAGCGCGCTCTTGCCGGCGCCATTCCTTGATCGACCAGGGCTTCTTGACGAGCGGGCTGGTGATGACACTTCGTCCGGGGATTGATAATGAGTGGCAACATGACAGGAAACACTCAGCTTCGAGACTCGATGACATATACAGAGGCAATGCTATGAGTCGCCAGTGTACATGCATCTCCAAGGCAAAATTTCAAGCCAAAGGGGAGGGGGAAAAGGGGCTGTAAATCTTGTGAGCCCCCCCCCCCCCCCCCCCCCCCCCCCCCCCCCCCCCCCCCCCCCCCCACACCCCCCGCGGCGGCGAGGGGAGCGAACGAGAG
>WXYE02287229.1:0-13823 GCA_011319275.2 Echinosphaeria canescens | reverse complement strand
GGAGGGTGGGGGGGGTTGATGGTATCAATACACGCCCAGGGAGACAGGGGGGGGGGGGGGGGGGGGGGGGGGGGGGGGGGGGGGGGGGGGGGGGGGGGGGGGGGGGGAACAAAACACCAACGCTAGAAGCAATGGTAGCTTAGCGCATGGGGGATGGAAGTTGCCGTTCTGTACGACGGCCTCTCTCCCTTATCGTATGGTCTGCATGCAGGGTTGTGCCGAGGGCAGTGGAGAACTCGGTCGGGGTTGGCTTGATCACTCACACAAGTTTGCTGGGGGTTGTTTTGAGAGTGAGGAGAGGTTGTTTCAACCGACAAAGGGACTCGTCCTCGTCTCGACTTTCATGACAGACACAGCTATCCATCGTCATGTCTCCCTTCTTCAGACCCAAGTTCCCCAGAGCCAAACAGAGTGTTTTGCGTCGCAACATACCCAAGTATACACAGGGCTGGCGGGGGGTCGATACGAGCAGTCTTACCCTATGGTGTACGTGCATGTTGCGATGGGTGTGGCCACTGACACGGTACAACAGATGCCACCGCGACCTGCGCAATATGGCTATGCACATGGATCAGCTCGCATAAGGCGGACGACTGGTCAACTGGATAAAGCTCGCGAACAGGCGCTTTCTAGCCCCAGGGTACCTGCTACTGGGTACCTGCTACTGTCCTGCATCATTCCCGGCCCCGGTAGGACATCGTCTTGTTTGACAGCTGTTAAAGAGAAAGCAAGTGTTTCTGTATCGAGTTGGAATTATTTAGGGTTCTCCTAACTTGAACACTGGGAGACCTTGGACACAAAAAGGCATTCAAGGACAACCAAAAAGGCATTCGTAGATAACTTCTAGGTATTCATGGGCAACCAGAAACCTTCCTCCAACGAACCAACCTCGCGTCCATCCCGGAAATCGATAGTGCCAATCACAAAATAAACATGCAGATCCCTCATCTCCAGTACGCTCGTTTACTAACCCCATATACCTTCTACGTCATTCGGGTCTTTATATACTGACGACTTTACTTCGAGCGGAGCGAGGTCGGGGGTCTGGCGGGGACCCCCAGAAAAAAAGAAGATTAAAAGGTTAAAAGGTAGAACGTCTTTTTTCTGGGGGTACCCCCCAGACCCCCGGCCTCGCTGCGCTCGAAGATATTATCGTGATAATATAGTTAGGGTCAGTAAATAAACGTTTATGGACTCTAGGATCTATATATTTCTTTTGTGATTTACATCATACCTTCCGTTGAAGTCCTAGATTTGGCGGCTAGGGGACGGCAGAGGAGTCTCCTCCGCCACGGTGCGTTGGCGACGTATTTCTGGATCCGGGGCTCTAGTATGCCCTACACTTAATAAAGCTTGAAGTTTCGGATGCCAGGCTCGGGAAAATAAGGTGGCTAGGAAGGAGAACGATACTGAGATGCTGTTGAGATAGACAATACGAGGTCCATCTAATCTGCCCAAAGTACCTACCCAAAGGAAATTGGTCATCTCTATGATTTCAGAAAAAGGTCCCGCCCTTCCCGTCACCGGCCTCATACCGGCGGCTTCAGTCCATACGAACAGGTCAGTGAGTCAGTGTAGCAGGCCGTGAACAGGCGATCGCTCGCCTCGCCGATCCAGACCGTGTACCTCCCGCCCGGGTCCGGCACAAGCCAGTTCTGCAGCCCCACGTCCCACACGCTTATGTCTTTCCGCGTCAGCCGCAGCGTGAGCGTGGCGCTCCCGCCGCCCGGCGCCAGCTCGGCCGTCGTCTTGGCAAAGTCCCGCAGCTGCACGATGGGCATGGCGTGCGACGCCCGCGTGCTGGGGGGGTACTGCAGGTACGCCTGCGCGACGGCCTTGCCCGCGTGCGTGGTCCCGTTATTGGTCACGGTGATATCCACCGCCCAGGCGATGTCCCACAGCGCCTCGTTGCCGCCCTGGCCGCCGCTCGCCGGCGGCGTCGTCCTCCGCTGCAAGGCCGAGAAGCCCGCCGGGTAGGCGTACGACTGGGAGGTCGCGAGCGTGCCGTTCTGGGTGCCCACAACGCCGGCCGCGTGGGCGGCGTCGGCTTCGGGCTTGGACAGCCACGAGTACAAGTACCGCCAGACGGGGGAGAAGCCCGCCGGCCAGACGGCCTCGGAGGCGCTCGGGATGGCGGCGGAATAGACGGGCATGCCGCTGCGGCTGGGAGCGGCCGGGGCCACGGAACTGAGCGGCGGCGACGTGACGGCCGTGATTGTGGCATTGGAGAATTCAAACGTGGTGTAGCTGAGCCCATGGCCAAAGGAGAAGCGGGGCTTGATGCCGACCTTGTTCAGGTAGCGGTAGTCAATATACAAACCCTCGGAATACGTATCCTGCACCTGGCCGAGGGCGAAGCCGCGCAGCTGCGAAACGCTGTCGGGAAGGTCAGCCGCGGCCTTGGTGATGGAGTAGGGCAGGTGGCCAGAGGGGGATACGTCGCCGAAGAGCACGTTGGTCAGCGAAGAGCCGGCCTCTTGGCCTGGCAGGTGCGCAAACACTACGGCCTTCACGGCCGGGAGGTCGATCCACGACTCAAGGATCAGCGGGCCGACCGTGTGGACGACAACGACGACGCTGCTGTACTTGGCGGCCGCGGCAGCCACTAGCTTGTCACCACCGTGCCAGGCCGCCAGCTTGGACGAGTCGCGGTCGCCGTGGTTGTTCTCGACCGTGTAGCTGTTCTCGCCCGAGTCCGAGTTGATAAAGACGACGGCCACGTCGCTGGGGCTCGGGGTGGCTAGCAAGAAGGGGAATGTATCCGAATTATGAAACACCACATTGGGCACTCTCTCCTTGATGGCCGTGATTGGGTCATTGAAGTACGGATAGTCGGCAATGCCCGAACCCCATCCCATACCCAGCGTACCTGTGGCCAGTGAGTGAGTGATGGTGTTTATCGTCGTGTGCTGGCCGCTCAAGGGCATTGTTCCAAACAGCTACTGTACCTACCAGTGTCGCAAGCTCTCCCAGTACAGGCGTTAGGCCCGGCCGAGTTGACCTGGGCGTCGGTGCCGAACACGGCGAGGGTGCTGGTGTTGGATAAGGGCAGGAGGATCCCGTTGTTCTTGAGGAGCGTGATGGAGTCCTGGGCTATCTGTTTCGCAAGAGTCTTGTGGTCTGCCTGCACGTCGACGTACCAGTTCACCTGGCCGGACGGGGAGAAGAGTGCTCCCGGATAAAGCAAACCCGTGCGATGACGAGTGTTGGCCGAGAAATTCGGCGCCGTGTAGTTCTTATCCTGGCCCATCTGATACCAGGCCGCCACGACACGGGTGGCCGCGTCGTTGAGGCGGTCGAGCGGGACGGTCCCGTTCAAGACGGCCCGTGAGAGCTCGTACTTCCAGTAGCTCTCGCCCAGCAACGGGGCCATCGTGTCGCCTGGCATGGCCATATCGAGGCCGGCCAGCACCGACGAGACGCCCGACATCTGCGCAAGCCAGTCGGACATGACGAAGCCCTGGAAGCCAAGCTCGTCCTTGAGGATGCCGTTAAGGAGGTAGCTGTTTTGCGAGCATGCGCTACCGTTCAGGGCATTGTAGCCAGCCATGACAGCGGCCACTCCCTCGCGGACGGCCTCGGCGAAAGGCCATAGATAGAGCTCGTGTAGTGTACGGTCGTCTGGTATAAATCTTTCATGAGCATCCCCGGTCCGAGAGCATTAAAACAAGACAACACCGTGGCTCTCACTGACCTATGTTTGCGGAATAAGCGTCCATGGCTGGGCTGTACATCCTAAACATCTCCTGCTCATTGCCGACCAGGTGCTTGATCGTAGCCATCACCCCCTGCTCTTGGACGCCGCGGATGGTCAGGGCCGCACCGAATGCCTGCAGGACGGGATCGGCGCCGAAGCCTTCCCAGTTGCGACCGCCCAGGGGCTTGCGGCCAAGGGGCCCCACGACAGGGCCCAGATAAACGTTCGCCCCCTTGCCCTTGAACTCCTGGCCCAGGGCGACGCCGCGCCTGTACATGAGATCCTTATCCCATGTGCTTCCGACCGTAATGCCTGCTGGAAACGCGGTGGCGTTATCGGCTGACGCAACGCCCAAGGCTGAATCCTGGACCGAGTGTCAGAGGAAGGTCACCAGGCGCCACGGCCAACTCAACATGGCATTACTGGGTCATGGGTGGGTCTCAAAACACCCGACCAACCTGGAGACAAAGCTGGGGGAAGCCGATTCTGGACGCGCTTCCAGTGTTGCCAGCACAGGGCCTAAGGCGAGGTTAGCCACGATTTGCAGATGCCTACCATACGTATCCGAGGTCCATAAACACCTGCGAACATATATACTGACCCTGCGTTGAGAGATGGTCAGCTTGCCCTGTTGCCAGACTCCACCGTCACTCGATGTCATGACGGAAAACACTTAGGGAACAGTTGAATGCTTGTGATGTCGGCTCGAGGAAATGCATCGTACCCATGTAGATGCCAGAACCGCCTGTGATGTTTGTCTTCTCGGCCAGGGTCATCTGCGCCACCAGCTTCTGGGCCTTTGCGTAGCTCTCCTTCCATGAGGACACCCAGCCTCCATGAGGCGTCGGGTAGTATGGCGCAGCGACGTATTCCGGGGGAACCGAGCCCCGACGGGCGGCAGCGGCAGCGGCAGTGCCATGGCTCTTGCCGGCGAAGCAAAACAACAGTACGAGAGACGAGCACAGGATCGTTTTCATAACTCGCGCCATCCTGTCCATCAGTCCAAGCCGACTGTCCGGGCTGGAAGGGAAGGAGTCTAGGTGAGGAGGGGTTGAGAAAGGCTAGGCTGAAGCTAGAGAGACGCCTATCGGTATTGAATGTGTTGTTAATGAAAGTTGGCTGCAGTATGGCGTGCTAAAGTATAGACTATCGCAGATAAAGGACGCGCCAGGGCAAAGCCCGTAGCTATCACGGAGATAGCAACCATAGCAACTGCCACTTCGGTGTAAAAAAAGCTCAACAAGTAGAGGCTTAGGGTAGCACAAGCCCCCCAGCTGAAGGTATGCGGCATCTCGATGTGCCCCTCGGCCATCCGTATGGTACGTTTCTATCATGCCGTAAGGCCCCGAGGACAGGAAAGAGGAGACTGTAACGTGGGTAGCGAAGTAGCACGGTTGTTCTACTTCCTTGTGACTCCACATCTCTCTTTCTTCGAGAACAGGTAGTACAGTGCCAATCACAAAATAAACATCTAGATCCTAGGGTCCGTACACGCTCATTTACCGACCCCGATTGTACTGTACTATGGCTATGGTTTCTTCGAGCGGAGCGAGGTCGGGGGTCTGGGGGGTACCCCCAGGAAAGAAAAAAAAAAAAGGGTAAAAGGTAGAGCGGTCTTTTTCTGGGGGTACCCCCCAGACCCCCGACCTCGCTTCGCTCGAAGATACTGACAATAATATAATCGGGGTTAGTAAATGAGCGTGTACGGGCCCTAGGATCTGCATGTTTATTTTGTGATTGGTTCTGTAGCAGCCAGTAACCCATCACAGCATCGAGCAAGAAGCTTGCAAGCTTGTAGTACCCAGCATGCTGAGGCCTCACGAGAGTCGGGCTGGTACTTATTACAAGAGAGGCAGGGGAAAGAAGGGCATGAGAAGGCAGTGGACATGTAGAGGCTCTGGACGATACCGCACGCCCGAGTCGCTCGGGTAGCATACTTCCGGATACTCTACACGTGCTCGCACGGAGAGCCGCCACGATGTACCCGAGGGCACGGTCGGGGTCGTCGACGTTGTGCATCGCTTCGTGTGGCGCCTAATTCTTGACGTTGTCCGCCAGCCAGATCGGAGATGCCGCTATGGCTGTCAAGATCGAGCTGTACAATCCTCTCACGTCTGTAATCGGACGATAGGGCTTGATTCAATCCGTGGTGCACGAAGATGGGACCATGCACGATGCCGTGGGGACCGAAAAACTCGATACTGAGGTTCATCTTCGGCAAATATCCCCATGAATGAAGAAGGTAAGCAGCACTTGAGGACTATACACCTGACTTCGGTGTGCCCATAAGAGAGAGATAAAGAAAGGGAGAAATTTGTCGTGTCCTGCATCTTGCCTCTGCCCGGGCAGCTCACAGCCTTAGTGCCAACGCTGGGTTCCAAGACTCATAACTGCCAACAGATGATATAAACAAAAATAATAGAAAAGACCCTTGGCAATTTCAAGGAAGGCCTTATAGCCATGCTAATCGTAAAGTGTTTGAATCATTTATACGATCCTGGCTGTTCTTCGGTGTGTTGGCAACAAGCTTTCTGTGCGAATACATCACCTATAATATACCTAGTCCATATCATAGTCCGCGTACGTCTGTGGAGAACTCTTACTGGCGCCGCCAACCCCGTCCCATCCACGTCGAGCCATGTGGCAGCGGGAAACGTGTGCTGTCAACTCAACTGTCACCGCAGCATCCGTGAACCTTGTCTGCGTCATGGTCCGGACATCCAGGACAATCTCTTCCTCCCATCTTTGAGACGCCTTGGAAGGCCGAGGCAGTGACGTAACATATATCTCTTCTTTCTCGCCTCGCCTTGTGATGCAATCTTTTCTCTGCCAGCCCGGGGCTTCTGGCATAATGACCATGTCCGGATTAGCCCAAGTCACCATGAATAATGCGTATCGGTACGCGCCCCGTCTTCCCCCGAGACCAAAGGATCCCTCCATCCCCCTTCTCCCTCGCCCTCCCATTCCTCTTCCGTAGCTTAGAGGGACAAAAAAAACGAGAGACAGGGGGAAAAGAACGAAAAACCTGAATCGCTTCTCCAGCCATGTGGCCCGCTCCTCCAGCCATGTGGCCCTAGAAGCTGGCCTGCATGAGTCGTGGGGGGGTCTCCACCACTCTCCCCTGGACAAGAATGCCATGCTATGCATATGCGTATGCGTTTGTCCAGCGCCGGTGTTAATAGCCTTCCGTTCCCCTGGGTCGCTCGTCGACGTTGGGTGGGTATAAGGGCGGCATGACATCTTTCCACATGTGTCACTCATGTGCTGCTGCTCTCGCTTTGGCTTCCTCTCTGTCTTTCTCGGCATGCTCACGCCTCTAGTGGTCCCTTTTGCTTGAATCGTCATCTTCTTTCCCAACCTCTTCTACCTCGTCTTCGTCTTCCTCCAGTGATTCGACATGAGGGGACCAGTGCTAGCTTTTTGTATCCTGGCTCTGGCAGCGGGAGCGGCAGCAGTTCCGCCCAGGATATCGGGTTTGAAGACAAGAGGTATGTGGGAACCTTACCAGACATATTTGCACTAAGTAAAGGGTCCGGGCCTTCCCTAGACCTCCTCCTGGGGCAATCCTTGAAGTCTCTGCAGTGACATCTGTGGTTCTAATCCTCGAATCCAAGCAGACACAATCAGCCAGGAGGCCCTAACGAAGGCCAAGTTATTTGCTCAGTACGCCGGAGCGGCTTATTGTAACAGCCAAAATGCGGCTGGCAAGGTTATTACCTGCGCGGAGGCTGTGTGCAATACTGCCACGTCAAATCAGGCAACGACTATGGCCTCGTTCACGTATGTTTGTGGCCTTTCTACTCTCTGGCGTCTCAAGCTGAGTCGATCCGGTCACTAATACACCGCGCGTCTTACACAGAGGATCGAAGACCGACATGGGAGGCTTTGTCGCTGTTGATCCTGTTGCCAAAGTTACCGTCCTGTCCTTCCGAGGTACCTCTTCCATTCTGAACTGGATCGCCAAGTAAGAGAATAATAAAAAATGCTTTTCGACCATTAACCTGCTTCCCTTTGCTAATCTCGGCCAACTAGCTTTAATTTCCCCATGTCCCCCTACGGTGCCCTCTGCGCCGGCTGCCGCATCCACTCTGGCTTCCTGGCCTCGTGGATGGACGTGCAGCCGGCCGTCCTCGCGGCCGTGGCGTCGGCCCGGGCCGCCCACCCGTCGTACGCGCTCGTTGTGACAGGCCACTCGCTCGGCGGCGCCGTCGCGACCATCGCCGCCGCCCACCTCCGCGGGGCGCTGTCGCTCGCGGCCGACCTGTACACGTACGGGTCCCCGCGCGTCGGCAACGAGGCCTTTGCCGCCTTCGTCACCGCCCAGGCCGTCGCCCAGGCCGCGGCCTCGGGTGCCGCCGCCGCCGCCGCCGGCTACTACCGGCTCACCCACTTCGACGACCCGATCCCGCGCCTGCCGCCCATCGTGTTCGGATACCGCCACGCGTCGCCCGAGTACTGGCTCGACGACGGCACCGCTACCACCACGTCCTACCAGCCTTCCGACGTCCGGGTCTGCGCCGGCACGGCCAACGTACGATGCAATGCGGGCCGGAAGGGGTTCGACGTCGCCGCGCATGCCTACTACTTCGAGCACATCTCGGGCTGCAACGACGGGCTGCTGCGGAGGAGAGACAGGCGATGGCAGCGGGAAGAAGGGGGCCGAAGGATCGGTAGGCCGGAAATGAGACCTGAGGAGATAGAGGCGAAGGTGGACGAGTATGCCGAGCTGGACAGGCAGTATGTCGCCAACATGACGGCAAGCTCGATGCCTTGAAGGATTTTTTCCTTCCCTTCCCTCTCTCATCGATATGCATGAAGCTTGCAGAAGTCCCTCTCGCGGCCGAGTATGCATTGTGCCCATCACAAAATAAACATGCAGATTCCAGGGTCTATGTACCGCTCAATTACTCACCCCAATTATATTATTATTGTAATATCTTCGACCGAAGCGAGGTCGGGGGGTCTGGGGGTAACCTCCAGACCGCCGACCTCGCTTCGCTCGAAGATATCATAGTAAGAGTATAATCGGGGTTAGTAAATGAGCATACTAGGATCTGCATGTTTATTTTGTGATTGGTACTGTAGTAAAGTAATGTAATGATCCAAGCACGCATCTCCCACGGGCCCATGTAGTTCTAGCTCACTAGGATCGACACCGAATGGGAGGTCAGCGGCTACGACATTGTATTCGAATGGGCGATTTTTTTTTTCTTCTTATTTTCGCTCGCTCGATCGTGCTGGGCTGAGAGGCGAGATGGTCGAGCAGTCCCGCCCCGGTCAACCTCATCTGTTGTGATGAAACCCCCGAGGTCTCGCAGGTACGGGGCTCCTACTTTGAAGCCAAGCAAGTGTAGAGACGGGCAAGACAAAGGTGATATGGAATTCGCATACCATCTCTCCTCTGGACCCCGACTCCCCCACATCCTCCCAGAGAGCCAAGTCCCGTCGTCTTTCCGAAAGGCGTTACTTGACAAGACCATGCCCTCTCTCCCCACTCGCTCCCCCCCCCGGACTCCAGCCCATCAATATGATAGCCTTTTTCTTCCTCTTAGTTTCCTCCTCTTCAGCGTCGCTTGACCCTTCTTCGTACGAATGCGCGTAAGGAAGCCGTGGCGCCGCTTGGCCACCAGCCGCGAGGCGTTCGACAGATTGGGCCGCGGGCCGCACCGAATCTGCAGGGCGCCCGCGAGGGCCGGGTGGGACGAGATGGCCGACTTGGGGACGACATCTGCCGCTGCCGCTGCTGCTGGCGTGTGGCTGGCGACCGGTGCGGGACTGAAGGGCGAGGCGGCGGGTTGACGGGCGCGGCTGATGGCCAGGTTGGATAGGGTTGGAAAGATGGTTGGTCTCAGGTTGGGGAGGTGGTAGAATGATCTGTGCGGGTGGGCTGTTGATGAGCAACGGACCGACCGACCGGTTTCGCGCGCGCGTTGTGCATAAGTGAGTGGAGGGGGGGGGCCAATCCCTCACCTTCGTGCACCGGCTTGCCGCGACGCATTGCTGGCAATCTCCCAAGCAGGCCGTCGCAGCGCGATTCTCAGGAGTGACAATGGGTTTGGCGACATGTTGGCATCAGGCACGATCTCGTCGACCACTACCTTTTGCGTTGCTTCGGAGCGTGTGCGCAAGCGCATCGAACCGTCGGCTTGCGGTTGAGGTTTTGGTCAGGTGGCGCCCGCTGGCAGGCAGCTGCGAGCAACGACGTTCAGTCGATCGTGCCAATCACAAAATTAACATCAGATCCTAGATCCAGAGTCCGTGCATGCTTATTTACTAGACCCGATCATACTATTTCGAGCGAAGCGAGGTCGGGGGCCTCCCAGGAAAAGGCCGCTCTACCTTTTTTAACCTTCTTTTTTTTCTGGGGGTACCCCGACCTCGCTTCGCTCGAAGAAACTAGGATCTGCATGTTTATTTTGTGATTGGCACTGTACTTTCTTGTCAAAACGACTCAAAGTCGCGTCACGAAGCGTAAATTTTTTTTTCCCCCCCAAACACAGACAACCTCAACTTTCTGGGTTTGTGGGTAAATCAAACCCTTCTGGTTCTCTAGTTTCGTATCAGGCATCATTTGGAGCGAGGATGGAGATGTCCCAGATCCTCACCAGCATACTTATGAGCAGGACTAGGCAAGGACCAAGGACTCAACTTAACGTAGGTCAGGGAGAGAAAGACGCCAGCCTCGCTCATCAATACAATAGGGGCCCAATAAAATCTATACAGATCCCTAGCTCCCCCCCCACAACAACACCATCCGTCATCTTCAACAGGCCAAATCTCTACCAATACATAATAAAAACAAATAAAACCAAAGGGAATAAAAAGGGCTACTTCTTAGCTTCAATATTTAATATACCAGCCTTGAGCCTTAACCACCGCTTTAAACCTCTTCTATATACTATCTACAAAATAATTTATAGTCTTTTATGAAATTATATACTACGTTTCCCTCAACTAGACCATTATCTGCTACTTATTTTATTATAAATTAATATTTAAATAAAGCTCTAAATAGCTTTTATCTAAATAAGCCTTTATTAACTTCTATATAGTTTTTATAAGGTTAAAGTCCGGTAAAAAAGAAAGCTAAATTATTATAATAATATTAGAAGCCTCAAACTACTATTAAAATAAGCATAAAGTATAGATATAAATATTATTTTATTAGAACTATTATCCCGGTTAATATAATAAAAAAAGGCTTTACTTTAAGACCTATTACACATATTATAGGGAACATATATTAAAGGGGCATATACGCGAGCATATACGGTAGTAAATAGATAAGGGGCACGTTATTATAAACCAACTAAAAAGAAACTAAAAGGTTACACAAGACGGAAAAAGCGGCCGCTAAGAAAGAAGGATAATTAGCTAAAACGGGCTACCCCGGGAAAGAAAGGAACTAAACAGGCATACAAGGAATATAAACTAGGAAGCTATATAATAAAAAGGGGTCTAAAAGATTTAGATATCTAAACGGAAGTTTAAAAGATCTAGATATTTAAACAGGAGTTTCAATAATCTAAATATTTAAATATCGAAATAAAGACTAAAAAAGAAGATCTCTTAATATTTAAATAAAAAGGGTGCCTTAATATATCTAACTAAATAGATCTGCTTTTTAATCGTTAATTATATTATACTAACTATTCTAGCAATTACCTACTCTTATTCTTCACTATATACCATAACTCTACCTTAAATATCTCTAAAAAAAACCCTATAGACTTTTAAACTTACCTTTATTAAAGAAAGCTAGTCTATAATATATTAACGACTTACTTCGAGACTTAACTTAAAGCTTAAAATAAAAGACTTTATCCCTTAAATACCAAATAACTACTACTTAATAATAGCCCCTCCGCTTATAAATAATATAACCGTAAAATAGATTATTACTAACTTAAAACAATATATTTAATAACTAAAAAACAGCTTACCGCCCTCTTAAAAGACAATACTAAAATAGGTAAACCTCGCCTCGATATAACTAAGATATTAACCTTTAATAAAGGAAATAATAGTATAATAGTCTAAACCTTTATTATTTAGGCTCGTATTAAATTAATTTATAACCCTTTTATTAATATAAAAAAAGCTAAAGTTTAATATATAATAAAATATTTTAAAAGATCCGTTATAAAATAGTTTAAACCGATATTATAAAACCAATTAAAATACCTAAAAAATAAAGACTAAAACAATAAAACAGTTGCTATCTTTAAAAGCTTCGACTACTTTACTTAAAAGCTTAAAAAAACTTTCGGCAACCCCGATAAAAAAAAAATAACGGAATATTACCTCAGTCAATTTAAATAACGAGGATTAGCTTCTAAATATATAATAGAATTCTAATAAACCGCAATTAAAATAAGATAAGACAATGACGATATTTTAATAATAGCTTTTTATATAGGGCTTAAAGACGATATAAAAAATAAACTTAATAAAAATAAGTACTTAAAAAAACTTAACGAATTTATTATTAAAACAATTAAAATCGATAATTATATTTATAAATAACGCCTAAAAAAAACTAAAGGTCGATAAAAAAGATAAATAAAACCCTTTAAAAGACGACCTTATTAATAACTAAAGCCTCGTTATTATAATAAATATTAAGTTAATATTTAGTAAAAGCGAAAGTATTAGTTTATAAGCTATAAATATTATACCGGTTTAATAGATTTAAATATAGTATAATAAGATAATAAACTTAAATATTTTAATTATAGAACCCTTAAATATATAGCTAGAAAATACTGTAAGCCTAAAAAATAATAAAATAGATTATAAAAAGGACCTATACCGTTAATTAAATAGGCTAGGTTTATAATTAATACCTTAATTAAAACTGTAAACGTTATAATAAAGGTCTAAAAAAAGGAGGAAATTACTGCTATAAATATACTAGTAGAAGCCGTAATAGTTAATAAATAAAACTATTATCTATTAATCCTATATAATAATTATAATTATAAATATTATAATAATAATATAATAAAAAATAAATATAGTAACTTAAAATATAATAATTAGCTTTATTTTATTAAAATATAAGAAAATATTAAGAAAGAAATAATAAACGCTTAAAAGCCTAAATATAATTAGAGCCCTAAACTAAATAAAAATAACGATATATAATATTTAATAAAAATATTTTTGTAAAAGATCTTAATAATTATAAACCGGGAATTAAAATAATCGATTGCTTAATATTATAATATAAGATATATATAATTATAAAAGTATAAAAATAATATTAGATTAAAATAATTAATTAAGCTAAAAAGGAAGAACGCCCTTTATTTAAGGCTTATAAAAAAGTTAAAACAATATAATAGTAATATTAAATATTAAAGCTAAAAGAATTCGAATTAAAGGGATTATTTTAAACTAAATAAGACTTACTATTAATAAAGGGATTATTTAATTAAGAATAGGACTTATTTAAAATACCTAATATAATACGTACGTTTTAAAACTTCTATAATATATAAAAGCAAGCATTCGAAAAAAAAAGACCCCTTAGTAATAAAGAAAACCCTTTTAAATAAGTATAAAAGTAATTAAAATTAAACGGATTTTAAAGGAAGATCGACGACGACTATAACTCTTTTAATATAGCTGAAATAATAATATAACTTCGTAATAATATCTTAGATAAAAAGGAAGATACGGAAGTTATAAATATTTAACAATTAAAAAATAACTAACGTAACTTATAAAAAATTATAAACGTAGAAATACCTAAAACCTTATAAGGCAATAAATAAAAGACTAATATAAATAACTTAAATAATAGTAAGTAAAAAAAAGCCGTTAAATCGAAATATAAAAGGATCGAATAAAATAAGCCGACCTATAAAAATAATAAGCTATTAAAAAACGACTATAATAAAAATTCTTATAAGCAATAATTAAAGTAAGCAATACTATCGCTATAAAAAACTAATATTATAATATAAATATTAGGTAGAACGGGTATAATATTAAAGTACTTATTAATAATAAAGTATAAAGAAATTTCATTAGCCTAATAATAATCAATAACCTTAAGATATTATAGAAAAAAAAAGAATACCTTTATTATCTATAAACTATAGACAGATCAGTATTAAAT
>WXYE02287021.1:0-13838 GCA_011319275.2 Echinosphaeria canescens | reverse complement strand
CCAGCTGCTTGTCATCGATAACATGCGTACCCGCGAGCTGTGGACGCCGCACTCGCGCCGGCGCATTCAACACACACGGCCGCAGCAACAAGTCCCGACTCTCGATCTGATCACCAAGAGGCTCCTTGACTTGGACAGGCCCTCTTCGCTTTAATCCCCGCCCGTTCTGTCGCCCAGTGCCACGCTCTTTGTGCAACTGAAGTCTTTCTCGCCCGCGTCACCACAACATCCTTCTTCCCAAGGGGGGCGAACGCCGCTTGGCGATCGCGGCCAGTATGTTTCTCGCGCTGGGCAGCTTCGGCAAGGGATGATAGTGTCGAATTGTCCCTAGAAGAGCGAGACAAGATCTTGGTTGGGGTAGATCGTCTGGCGGCCAGCATGGATGCCAAAGGTGCACACGGAAACTCGGACGATCAGGCCTCTGCCATCGTCGGCCCAGCGCGGCTTCTCCAGCCAATGGAAACACCCAGCACGCCACCCGGACCTGGCCATTTTGGTGAGTCGCCCTGGAAGAAGCCGGTCCTTGTTTCCCTTGTTTGATGCTACGATGCGCTGTTGGCAAGGAATTTATTTCCCATCGTTTCCTGCATCTTCTTTTCCAAGCGTCCGACAAAACTTTCATAGCAGGCCCTTGTACCCTTTCCCACAAAGCATCTTTCAATCGGTCAGTTTGCGAGCGACTTGATCATTCGAATACCCATCCCACCGACTAGGTATGCTAATACTTCTTTCGCTGTGGACCACAGCACCCTGGGCCCCCCACGCCCGACCAACATCTTGTCAGTGGCGGTTTTTTCAGCACCGTGGCTGCGTCTAGCTACAACATCTTCGAGCGAAGCGAGGTCGGGGGTCTGGGGGGTACCCCTAGAAAAAACAAAGTTAAAAGGTAGAGTGGCGTTTTCTGGGGGTACCCCCTAGACCCCCAGCCTCGCTTCGCTCGAAGATACTAGTGATAGCATAACCAGGTTAGTGAATCTATTGTTGTGAAATGGATGGAGTTGTGTGTGGTTATCATTGACCTTAGGAAGATGCCCGCGAGCTGACTGGCTGACAGGCATCAAAACTTCCGAGTGCGGAAGCACGCGTGGCTCAGGCGACAAAACCATCTACCTCAACTTGCAAACAGCGCGTATTATTACATGGCTTGCGGAAGGCCACATGTTCTCCCAGAAGTACGCTAGGGGGGGTCCGAACATGATAGTGGCCTCTTTGGAGTTCTCTTGAAGAACCACGAACTGCCGGTCCCGGACGCACGCCAGCCCATTGTATACCAAAATACGTCTGGGGGCTGAGGGATCTGGGGACAAACCAGGTGAATGCCTCCGGCTATAGTATGAGTCTCTGTTCGCATATCCTGGCGCTCTGCGTCCTCCACAGCTCACGACATGCCGGAGCATCGGACCGAGCCTACCAGCGACTATGAGACGGACGGGGACGAGACAGACAAGAAGGATAGTGACATTGGGGGGATCTCTATCTGCCGGAGCCTGTCAGCACAGGGCCGTCAAAATATATGAGCATCTCTTGGAGCTATCCTGGAGTCGCCTCGCTTCTATACAATCATGTCAGGAACAGTGGGGCCAACCTGCTGTTGGCAACCGGATTTATGTGTCCACGGCGACTATAGTTATGGTCGGCCCTTAGGGGCTTATGGCGTCGGGAGTCCCGGAACGCACAGTCTTTCGCCCGTGCCTAGGACAAGTAGGCTACAGCACCACAATGCGCATTCCTTGCACCCAGCCGACGCCGGCCCCCGCGAACCAGAGTATGATCCCCCGAGCACAACGGCGATGGAAGCCTGCACTTCCCTCATGCAGAACATCTGGCTACATCTCTCTATGGTCGTCCGAGTCGTTGCTTTTTCTGAGGGGTTCCCCCCATACCGCCCGTCCTCGTCGCAGGCTCTTGAATTTCATATTGGGAGTGGCAATTATTATATCCTGCTCTTGTGGCGGAGCCAGAACTAGACGTCAACGCCACCACATTGGTAAATGCAGGGGGGCGGACTTGAATCTTCGGCGCCGCAAATGCCAGGCAAGGGGTGGCCCGCTTACATCCATAGCCATGTGCGTGTGAATGCTGTGGGTTTCTGCATCGCGTGCTAGCCTTGCCAGCCGCTGGCCCCTTGCCCGTGTCTAACAACCCCCACTTTACATACATACCTGGCGATATCGAGATGAATCAGGTATGCAGCCAACTTAAAGCATATAACAGAGCACCCGTCAACGTAGATCGAAAACCTATTTAGGGCTCGTTGCACATGCCTTCTCCAGATACCATATCAGCACAAGAAGCCGGGGAGGTCATTCCATGCCCACCTCCTTGCCTGTCGTCGCACTGCACCATGATCATCACGCGCCACGAGTCTGAACCAAAAACTGCTCGCAAGAATTCGGTTCTAGCCTTGGTTGAAAACACTCTTTCACTATTGTTAACAGATACTAGTAATGGAGAGCATATTTGGGAACCTGGCGGCGAACGGTGTCGTCATGTTTGTGGGGTTTTTCACAAGACCAAAAGCAAGAGTCAAGTCGTCCGCTTAATCGAGGCTCCTAATGTACAAGATTCAACCATTCGGCCTTGTCCATCGTAATTTGCCCGCCGCCTGCCCTGCGATCATCTGCCATGCCGTGCTGATTGATGACGACCTCAGCTCCATGAGGGCAACCAGCTAAATGTTGAGCCCGAAGAGATTGCTTCGAAGACGGCCGGTCGGAGTTGATGATGAGCCTCCTTTTATATCCTGAACATCACGGACGGTATGGGGTATGTTTCCTGCATCAGGGCAGTAGGAGGTTCATTTTCCTATTCACGGGGTACCCACCTCCCTTCAACTTTCTAGCTGGAGCATTGAGCCCCCGCGACCTTGGTGCTTAAGACAGTTATCTGCCTGAGCTGTAACACGTGCGTGGTCCCTTAGGTGGCTTGAACCGCCCTCTTGCTGCCATTCGTCTCCTTTAACAACAAGGATCTTGTATTTCCATATCGCCTCCCGTTCGGAAGAATCGGATTAACCTTTTTCTGGTCCTCCAAGAAAAACACAAAGGAGCACTTCCCTAGCCTTCTATCCCCTGATGGAGCTGTTGCTATCTCCTTAATCTGACTTCTGTGAAATCACGTAGGGTTCTTTGTAGGTAAAACGATCCTTAGCTTCAAGACATTCCTTGTGACAGAATCTCTGGTTAAGGGCGTCTCTTCATCAGGAACCTGTCGACCAACCATCATCTTGAGCCGCTGCCAAGTGGCGATTATCCACCTCCCCCGCTATGACGTTCTTCGAGCCGATGAGCTGTTCCCCCTCTTAAGCACCATTCCCTCGATTCCCGGTCTCCATAGCGGCTGGTCTTTGAGGGACAACCCGTGCATGATGGTACATCACCTCTCTAGGCAGGTAGTAGTTGGATAATCCCGCCTTCAGGCCATGAGTCCGGACTCGACCCACACCTTTGTGACGACACAGCCAGCCTCCGTTTTCTCGTACATGTTCATGAAGGCGACCATCACCAAGCTCCCGGAACTGGCGCGGATCAAGGAGGTTGTAGGTCGTCAGTCCAGGCAGTCAGACCAGGGGTAGGAACTTGGGTCTGCAACTCATCGGGGCTTCGCCCTTAAGTAGGCGGGGGAAAGCGCTGGTCTTACTATCTGGAGCCCGAGATTGGGCCTAGGCTTGGCCGTCCAAGCAATAAAATGGGATGGTGAGGACCAGAGCTGAAAAGAACCGCTCGGGGTCGCTCCTCCTGCTAGGGAACTTCCAATTCGCTAATCTCATCGTGTCCAAGCCAGACGCAGACGGTGCCGACATACGGGCCTTCAACTACGATCGTCTAGCTCGCAATCCTAGTGGTGATGGGTCTGGTAATAAACACCAGCCCGGACTCCCCAATCCCTGCCGCATATCGTCTTGAGAGTGTCGGTGAGCCTGGTTACCAGCTTGAATGTCTTTCCTGGTTGGAATCATG
Organism: Echinosphaeria canescens; assembly: GCA_011319275.2. Classification (NCBI taxonomy): domain Eukaryota; kingdom Fungi; phylum Ascomycota; class Sordariomycetes; order Sordariales; family Helminthosphaeriaceae; genus Echinosphaeria; species Echinosphaeria canescens. The sequence goes on along the minus strand of WXYE02287021.1, from coordinate 9,879 downwards.
ATGACGACCCCGGTACCATTGTCCTCACCTTCCCGGCCTACTTCGACTGTGGGTGAAACATGCCTCTAGGAATGCTTCTTCGTTATAGATCAAATCGATAGTCCGTCCTGAGAGCAGTGAACAGAACAACCCCATCAGCTAGGATCTCGTCCATAGCAATCTCCTTCTCGGTCGAGAGCCTGCTCCACCTCTTCCTGGCAATCATCATAGGCCGCATGCCAAGCGCATCAGGTACAATGACCCGGTGAGATCGACTGACCAGCATCGCTCCCGAGATTGGCAGGGTATCGAGGTGGACCATAGGACAGTCTACCATCATCTCGGAAACCATGGCAGTTGGCTTTGCGGCTATCGAGTATATGGAAAGGGGCATCTGGCTGGGCCATAGTTCTGGGATGGGATTAAGAACACCTACTGCACGACCGAATGTAGACCCTTCATCCCATCGGCCTTGGCGACGAAGGCCCTAGTGTAGCCGTCAAAGCTCGGGACGTCTATTACCGAGTGGTCACTCGCTGTCTCTGACAATCGTTATAAGGTCAGGGTCGTTGATCGGCCTGATCTTAGCAATCCATTCACGGGTCTTGCTTTGCAAGCGGGCGCCTCGCTCTGTATGGCGGACATTGCTGTTGGGATCATTGAGGCCAGTAGTCTTGCAAGAAAAGGAGCCGGCCGTTGAATGAATTAATGGCACCCCCAACAACAAGGGACAGCAAGTGCGGACGAAGTCCCTGCGTGCAAGGGCATCCAGCGACTATGACTGACGGCTGTCCTCGGCTTCTCTGCCATTTAAGTCATCTTCGAGAGAGCAAAGGCGGGTCGACCCAGGGCATAGAACTACTAGTGACATCTATGAAACCTTGGTAGGTCGCCTTGTCGTGTATTGTGAAACCCCAATTCATGAGTCTGGTCCGAAACCGCGTCTCTTTCAACTTCCAAGAGCTACGACCTGTACCTCTCCCCCTCGAATGTCCAGTCATGGTGGCTGTCTTTGGATTCTCTCGGGGGGGCCTTGCCGTGACCGGCAAGATCTAGAGGCGGGGTCGTGGCTGAACTTTATCGTCGACGGCATTGGGCTCGTGGAAGTGAGAGCTGCTGCAGAGGGAGAGAGATGTTTTCAGCGTTTGCAAGGCTCGTTGCCGAGGCCTGTGGTGGAGGCCATGGTTAAACGTCGTCGGGCAAGGAGTTCGTGCTGGTTCGGAAGCAAAGCAAAGAGAGAGAGCTTAGAGAAATGGAGATAGTAGATGGAGAATAAAGACGCCGAATAGAGATGGTAAACACCAGGGTAAAAAAAGCCCACGTACGTTCGAAGTCTCTCATCTGCCACTTGCCGGCACGAGACCTTTCTATCAACGCCGGTGGTGGCGCTCCAATGAAACATGGCAGCAAAAACGACGAAGACAATCTGCTTTGGTCTACCATTAAGCCCGCAAAGTCCTGTATAGCACCGAGGCCGTTAGTCAAGCCTGTATTATACACACAGCTTCGAGCGCAGCGAGATCGGGGGTCTAGGGGTTACCCCCAGAAAAAAAGAAGCTTGAAATATAGAGCGACGTTTTCCTGGGGGTACCCCCCAGACCCCCGGCCTCGCTGCGCTCGAAGATATTGCTCTACGTTTTGACCGTACAGGAACTTCTCGTTGCTTTATGTTTGTGGGTGATCCCAATGACTATATATGGCCACGTTATGTCATCATTACCACGCAAAAGGACGGAGTCGAAGGTGAGATAGTATATGTGGGATAGTGTATGATAGCCGTGGCTAGTCGAGGAAGCGTACCACTCGGGGGGGGGGGAGGGGTAGGGTTATAACGCCGACGTTAACCTGTTTAGCAACGATTAAGGCCACGCAAGTCAATATTCCCTGCAGGCAATGCACCGTGACCTTCATTTCCTCGCGCTTGACCTTGGCCCCGCCTTCTTTGATAAACTTTAATGTCTTGTTTCTGGCCCAAATATAGGAATCACATCTGAGGACCTCTTTGTCTGCCTCGTTCGAATCGAGTGCGATCTCCTCCCGAGGCTCAAGACTAGCAAACAGGCTCCTAAAGATGCGAGGAAGGAAATAGATAAACGACCTCTAGCACCTTTCGGCGGCGGCATAGGTCATACATCGGGCCTCGCGAATAGGCGGCAAGGGGGGACTACGGAGGTAGCGGCCTTTGCCCAAGAACCCCTCGCCATGGTTGCTTTTAAAGCTTGAGCCGTTAGAGCGGTACGTCGCCGGCTCCTGCATCGTGTCCTTATTGGAAGAAGGTCCCCTATACGTCAGACTGTCGTAGGAGCGCTGCTGGTCGTTCGTCGAAGGGATGGTAATGGTGGTGGTGGTAGTGGTGAGAACGGCGGTGGCGTCAAAGAAAATAACATACCCTCGCATATCGCATGTGTTTTCTTTTCCGTCATTCAACCGTCACTCAACCGACATCTCTGACGCTTAATACCTCCGATCCTCTCTCCGCCATGCTTTTCCCCCCTGCCATCAAGCTTCCGTCCGCCGCCTGCATCAATCTTTCACCTTGCTCTTAACCACTATATATAAGAGCGAGCACCAGTCCGCATCGAGGCCGCGCGAGCCGCCCTAGTCATCTACAGGTCAGGTTTAGAAAGCGTGCTCCAGCAATACCGATCATACCTCGATCACCCATGTCTAATCTTTGGGGGCTAAGATCATAAAGAGCGGGACCGAGACACAGCGCGCCCATCGCATTTCTCTCTTCATCACATTAACCTTCTTTCGGAAAGAGAAAAGGCGCGCGAGAGCGTTTTACGGCATTTCTTACGCCACCTTGCAAGCGACTTGACCCGCAAGCATCCCGCCGACGGGCGCCCCGACCGCCACCCGCGTTCCGTATCTTGGCACCGGAGACCCCACCTGGCGCGCCTCAGCGAGGGACAACTTCGCCCTCGATGTTCCCCCAGCGTGCCCCGACAATCTCACACCTTTCCATTCATGTCTCGGCTTAATCAAACAATCCGCGTCCGCGTAAGAGTACATTTCAAGCTCGGGAAGAAAAGCTGCATGGCCCAGGCTCTGACCGCGGAGGTAAGACCAGACCAGACAGGAACACCCCACCCAACCACTACCATTCCGTCCGATGATATCGCGCATGCCTGTGTCACCACCTGACCAGCACGCTGCCTCTTACTTCCCGCTTCCACTTTCCTTTCTTCCCGCACAAGCAAGTTATACCACAACAGTCTCAGCACAGAATCTGACATGCTAGGGTCGTCAGGGCAAAGTTGAGCAGCGTTCCAAGGACGTCTTACATCGGATATATCGCTCAAGCGACACAAGGGCGCGTATATACAACAGTCACCTCCCAGTCATAGGCCTTGTTATTACGATACGTCTGCAGGTCGCCCTGGTCTAATATCGCCTTTCGACTCTTGGGGCAGTACAGTGCCAATCACAAAATAAACATACAAATTGCAGCGTCTGTCTACGCTCATTTACTTACCCCAATTACTCTTGCTACAATATCTTCGAGCGAAGCGAGGTCGGGGGTCTAGGGGGTACCCCCAGGAAAAAGACGCTCTACCTTTTAACCCTTTTTTTTTCTGGGGGTACCCCCCAGACCCCCGACCTCGCTTCGCTCGAAGAGACAACAATATAGTATAATCGGGGTTAATAAATAACCTAGATCTCTATTCTACGATTAGGTCTCAACTGTGATAGAAAACTCCAAACACGTTTAGTTAAATAGTGATAGGGATCAATCTTTTACGGGTTGAAGCAGGTGTGTACAAAAGAGACTAGGTCGCGCTGTATGAGAGCATTTGTTACTAAGACGACACCGTCCCCATTCAGGGTCGGACAAAAAGGCAGGATTGAAAGTCAACAATCCCGCTTCAGATGTCCTTCACAAAGCAGAAGCGTTCAAGGCTCGGCAGGTCTGTCTGACTACAGTTTGCGGTTTCGGCTAAGCCTTGCCCGGTCCTGCTTCACAGCCCCCCCTTTCCCGATTAGGGCTGGATATAAAAGAAGGTGGGCATTGCCCCGCGAGACCGGGCTTGTCAAGACCGAGTCTCTTAAAGGTGGCGAAGGGGAGGGGCAAGGACGACGATGGCGGCCGGTCTTGACATCGTAAAAGATTCTTGAGCAGGCTCATGCGATGGCCGAAGCAGGCCGTCATGGTGGAGAGCCACCAGGGCCGAGCCGACAATTTCGTTTTCATCAATACGCATTGTTGGCGGGCTGAAGCAACGAACTTCTTGGATTATTCGTATTTCAGATACAGGAAGGCCCTCCAAATGTCTTTTCAGATCGCATGTCTGGTTTTTCTCGAGGCGTTTTTTGCTCGGAACGATGTTTCTGTTGGAACGTTATTGGAACGATTGCCACGTATTAGTCAGCATTGGGATGAGTCAGCTGGATTAGTCAGCAAGAGTCACACGAGTCAACAACGAACACAGTGGAATCTATTGCGCAATCAACGCAGTACTATTCGGATGGGTTGCAATCAACAGTTTCTATCTTTTAGTGCCTCGGCATCAGCTTTGAGTAGCGTTTCGAGGATAGCCCCGATGGTGCCGATCTTCGAAATCGAAGTCCAAGACTTTTTCGACCATGAAGCGAGCGATAAAAGATCTAAACGGTCAACACCTACCTATACAAAGACAACAGTAAGAACTGTCGTCCTTTTCCCATTTTATTGTCTCGGGACAAGACCCGCCGCTCGCGCTCCCCTACTTACGCGCTCAGCTTGCCTTCCATCACAACTTTGCTATCTTTTATATGCCCCTCCCCTGGCTGTCCCATAACCTCCTACGGGCCACCCTTTCGGTTCTCGTTGCGCTCGCGCGTCTTCCGGTGGCACGATCGCCCAACTCGCTACTCTGAACAACTGACTAATAACAGAGAAAGCTTCCCCATGAAAATTCAATGCTTGATCTTTCCTAAACCCTCGACTCATCTGACGGCAAACACCAGCTGCACGGCTTGTCAGCATCTGCGAAGTGTGGCTATATTGTCGTAGCCAAAGAAGAACACATACTCACGAACGGCTTCCACCTTAATATCCACATCAATACGCACAAGACTTACCTCATCCTCCCCGCAGAAACTCTTGGCGTTTCGCGTCATGCGGCATTGTGGCTTTGTTGTGGTCCGACACAGAAAACCGGTGCACTTCGATACCGCAGCCTTCGTCTAGTTCAAATCTGGCTCAGGAAGAAACGGGGAGAGGTCTAGCTACTACAAGGGGGGAGGAAGAAATCGTGCAGCCGGATGGATGAGCTTCCAGGACTATACCGGCGCCGTTGGCTTATAAAGGGGCCCAGACTCCGGTTGTCCCGGTCCTCAAGACCACCCCGACACCAGCCGTCATGACATCTGATAGTTTCTACTCAACACCGTGATAGATAAGTGTCTAGACATGAGCCGAGGGACTGGTTTCACTAGAACCTTGGGACACATGCTCGAGGAGCATACCAACCCGCAACATTGGAACTGAACCCTTTCCCACCAAGCGTCGAGGACTGTACCATTTGCGTTCGTTGGTAAAAACAGACACTGATTTTCGCGCTAGGTGATGAGCACTTTATCGTGACGGGCGCTACTGTTCTGACGATGGAAATAAGAGTATTGGAGACGTGTTGCGTTGGGTGGGAGACCAGCGAACTTTTTGCTGATGTGCTAGGCAAAATAAAGGCGGTAAAAGCAAAGATAGTATATATTGCCAATCACAAAATAACACATATAGCTCCTTAAGTCGATTTCTTCACCCTATACCTTCGAGCGAAGCGAGGTCGGGGTCTGGGGGGTACCCCCAGGAAAAAGACGCTTTACTTTTGAACCTTTTTTTCTTTTTCTTTTTTTCTGGGGGTACCCCCCAGACCCCCAACCTCGCTTCGCTCGACTATATCATTACAATAACAGAACTGGGGTGGATAAAGATTGTCTACGGACTCCAGGCGATGTGAGAGATCTGCATATTGATTTCGTGATGGGCACTGTGATCTTGCCTCGCAACACCCAGTGGCACACGCTAACGAACCGGGAGAGTGAAGGAGATGCGTCCGCTCTATTGGAAGAAACTCGACACTGTGCCGGCTCGCACGGCCCCAATGTAGGCGCAATCTCGGGAACCCACCGGCCGGACCGCAGAGACCAAGCGAGCAGAAGGGAATCGACGTGGCAGCTAAGTTTTCGTCTCAGGTGGCGGTAGTCGGGCGCGTGGCCGAACATGCCTGTTGCGAGTGTCGATCGTCCTGCGCCAGGAGGCTGTCCTCTGCGGTGATGTGGCCTTCCAGCGCCATCTAAGTTTCTATCCTAGGATGTTCGCTGGCGTTCCAGGACGTCGTCTGGATTGCTCTCTCAGTCATCCAGCTCGGTCAGGTCGATGGCGCCGATTATGTGAGGCGCGGCTGCGCTTGGCCCGTCGGCACGCAGTCCGTCGTCGCCGCTTCAGTCGTGTGGTGTGACGGGTTGTCGGGCGCGAGACGCTGTCGTCCTCGGCTGTAGGCTGCCAGGAAGGCTTGTCCACCTCCATGTCCGTAAAGCTTGTCTGCCTCCATGTCCGTGAGGCTTGTCCGCCTCTATGCCTGTGAGGCCATTGGGCAGTTGCGATGGCCCGTGCACGGCGAGTATGGCCTTGGGCGGCGGCTGTTCAATTGCCTCCTTCCTTGCCACGGTCACGCCGACATATCCGAGGCCAATCACCAGGTGAAGCCACGCCTCGGCACTGTCGATCCAGCACTTGGCGTACCTTCGAGCGAAGCGAGGCCGGGGGTCTGGGGGGCACCCCCAGGAAAAAAAAAGAAAAAGAATAAAAACTCTCCTTTAACCTTTCTTTTTTTCTTTTTTTTTTTCCTGGGGGTGCCCCCCAGACCCCCGGCCTCGCTTTGCTCGAAGACACTAATGTCTCTCCTCTTCGTGAACCCTTCCCCTATTTCCGGGTAATCTCCATTCATCTCGTCGTACCTGGTATGCCTACTGGACTGTGGGAGTGAGACTCTGTAAAACGTCGCATTCTCTGAAGGGGAATCTATCCCTCGACCAAAGCATTTGTGGGAGTGGCCCGCTCTAGGTCGGGAGTACTAGGAATATCTACTGCTACGGCCGGCCTGGAAGAGGAGCGGGGCGCTACGTAGACTTTTAATCTGCGGCTTTCTGCCGTCTACGAAAAGGTACGCGTCGCCGAGTGGAAAGCAGGAGAAGACGCCGCCGCAAAGCCTGGCCGGCTCGTGCGACTTATGTCGGACCGCAGAGAGCGCGGACAACCTCGGCCCCGTCTCTACTGCCCTCGATGGAGTGGAGTGGCTGAGCTGCGGGGAGGTGTCGGGCCAATGCGTCGGGCATTTCTCCACCCCTTGGCCCTATGTCTTTGGCCTGTCCAATTGGCCCGCCATGTTCGAGGCCCGTAGCAGATTTTCGGTCTACACGTTCTACACGCTTCACTTCCTCGCCGAACGCAAAGAGGGCACCGCAATCAGCGGACGAGTCTGAAGGCGACATGAATGGAGTCTGTTGGTCTCATAACGGGGCGTATTTAACAAGTGACATCACGTTCATCCAGTCACATTCCGTTCATATCTCTTCCGTCATCTCTTCGGCCGGCCCCCCCAGCGCGATGCTACCCGCGCACAGGCCCAGCCATAAATCGCCCCTCCCGTAGCAGACCTCTGCTGTCCTCCCAGTCCGGACCCGGGTCTCATACGACCACAGACTGCTCACCACCAAAGATTGACCTCCTCATGACGTCGGGCTGGAGCTTCGGCTGGGGCCAGCGATTGTGGAAGCTCCTGTACAGGCGGAAAGTGAACCCGACGGCACTGCGCGCTGCGTAGTTTTTGTCTCCATCGTTCACGATCGGGTTTGACGTATCAAAGTCGATAAGCATGATCTTGTCGCCCACCACAACCACGTTGTCCAGCTTTGGGTCGCCGTGGTCGATACCAACGTCGGCGAGGGCCTGGAACGCGTCCATGAGAATTTTCTTGACGTAGTCGAGGGGCATTGAGCCCATCTCGGGCTCACCCAGCATCTTGCCGCCAATGTCGGACATGATGAGCGCGCGCCTCCTGACCCCGTCTGTTCCCGGGTACTCGGTCTGGCCGTACAGCTTGGGCACGACGCGTCCCTGTAGCGGAACCATCATCTGGTAGAGGTTCCACTCGTTGTCGAATTCTTCAGCCCAGCCGCGCTTCTCCCTCTTCATAATGATGTGGTCGGGCAGGAACCACTCGGGCAGCCGGGCCGCGAGGCGCTCACTCCACGCCACGGGGAGGAGGCGGAGCATGCGAGCGGCGAGCCGGCTGAGCGTGCCGGGCAGCACACGCAGGAAGACCACGTTCGGATGGTGGCTGCACGGCTTTCCAATCGCCGAGACGCGACAAGTGCCCAGCCAAAAAGTCTGGTGCGGGGAAGGGACAACAAATGTTAGCATGAAAACGCAGCCGGCGGCGGATGTGCGGACGGCGACTGACAAAACAGGCCTCGTTCATGTCGATGTACGGGACGGCGTCGGCGTCGATGTCGGCGTCGATGTCGGTGTCGGTATCGGTGTCGAAATCGAGCACGTGTGGGGATGGGGATGGGGATGAAGATGAGGATGAGGACGAGGATGAGGACGGGGATGCTGATGCAGAGCGCATCGAACCGAGGGGCATCGAACCGAACCGCATTGCAGCGAAGCGCATTGTGGTTGGTGATGTATCTTCGCGTGCCGTCGTAATGGAATCTCGATGAAGCGAGGGAACTAGGCGGCGTATCACACGAGTCTGGTTCAACGAGATGCCGTGTGTCCGATTGTTGTTGAAAAGACGGTTGAACTAAGGCCAAGACTATAAAGCTTTCTCGCCCACATCTCCAATTACCTAATCTGTTTATTCCGCTGCCTGCCTGCCGGGTAATGTGTATCCGCGGTGGTATCGTTAGGAACTGACATAATATTAGACCTTTATCTTCTAAAGAATCAAAGAAAATACAAAGGAAAGAAAAGAAAAACATCAAAGTATTCTAGACATTCCAGGCATTCGAATAAGCCAGATATTAAAGAAAATAGCTTGGTGGTTGGAGTCCTATCCTTTCTTCCGCAAGAGTCCCATCGCTTCAGTCGATGTGTCAGACTGGTGGATACGTATCGTTGGCATCATCGTTTATGCGTATGTCTCGCATCATCTACTGACAAGGATTAATAGTAAGCTCCGACGGCAGAATTCCTACCGCCTTTGCTATCTAATTTGACAGAATTCTTATTTTTATTTTCTTGCCAATAACACCAGTCCAGCCCTTTGGACTTGGTCGTCGATGTTCGAGATCGGCAACACGCCTTTGATTGAAATCTCGGGGTTTTATTTACCCTGCGATGGTAGAATATCGTAATCAATACATTATAGTTGTTGTCGGACTACTTTCGCCGCTTGCAGAAAGACGGGCATTCGATGACACGAACGCAGTGAATGCAATCCAAGTACTATCTCGTATGTAGCAGTATCTTCGAGCGAAGCGAGGTCGAGGGTTTGGGGGGGACAAAAAGAACAAAAAGAACGCTCTACCTATTACCCTTTTTTTTTCGATTCATTGGTTCCCCCCAGACCCCGACCTCGCTGGAAGCCAGTCTTTCTTTGGAAAGGCTTGCTGGAAGACATTATACCGAGAAAGAAAAATAATCTAACCGCATTCGGCATTTTGGCGGATATCGTCTGCGCCAAAAAAAGCCTTCTGATTGGTTGCGTACGCCCCACCTGTCAGAAGCGTCGTTTTGATTGGTTATTTGTTCCCCTACTTATTAGAGGCTTCGTTTTAATTGGTTACTGAACCCCCCTATTTGTTAGAGGCGTCGGTTTGATTGGTTAGTTTATTAGTTAGATTAAGTCAATAAAGATAAAAAAGAACTTTAAAGATAATAAGATTCTTTGTTGTTGAATTAATCGACTA
>WXYE02286917.1:0-13845 GCA_011319275.2 Echinosphaeria canescens | reverse complement strand
CACACACACACACACACACACACACACACACACACACACACACACACACACACACACACACACACACACACACAACATAGGACCCGATCACAAAAGCCGCGAGGCCTGTACTTACATGACGGCCCGGAAACGGACTTGGTCAGGTTGCCGGTCTCGATGAAAACACCCGAGAAAAAGACATCCTCGGTCGTGTCGGCGACGCCGTCACGCGGCAGCTCCAGCACGCCCACGTGCCAGTCGGAGCCGTTGCTGCTGACGTTCGCGCCGACCGGGGCAACGACCCGGACCAGGTCGTCGCCGCCGGTCGAGTGCCAGAAGCCGACGGTAGCGGCGGCGAAGTCGATCTCATAGGCAACATTGTGCCACTCGCCGGCGGTCCAGTTGGCGGACCACTGCTCGGTGGAGTTGACCTCCCAGCGCAGGCTGGCGTTGCCAGTGCCGGCCGCGGCCCCCGAGCCCAGGCCGGCCTTCATCTCGGTGAAGTGGCTCTCGAAGAAGGCCATCTGGTGCTCGCGGCTGGCCGAGGGCGCGTTGGTGTCGCTGCGCATGAGCGAAAAGTGGTAAAACACAGTGCCGGACGTGAGGGCCGACGCGTTGGACGCCTGCGGGATCAGCTCGGTGCGCCGCGTCGTCTGGCCCTCCCAGTACGACGTGTTGTCGAGCGTGATCCTGGCGCCCAGCGCGGACGCGGAGTCGGCCGGGTTCTTGAACGAGGCGTTCAGGTTGACGTAGGCGCTCAGGCTGGAGTTGCCGTGGATGTAGTACTGGTACTCCCCGACCGGGTTGGAGAAGTTCCACTGGCTGAGCTCGGCGGTCGTGTTGCTCGTGAAACGGCCGTCCCACACGACTTTGGCCGCGACGGCGGCGGCGTGGACCGCCATGCTGGCGAGGACAGATGACTTCATGCTGAAAGTTGTCCGCGGTGTTCAGTGGTGGTGGTGGTGGTGATGATACTCTCGTTGTGAGGGCGGTTGCTGCTGTGGGCTGTTGAGAAGAAAAGTATGATGAACGAAATGTGATATAGACAACGAAAGTGAAGCACAATTCTCAACACTGGATTTGAAAGAATGACAGATGTTGATACAAAAGGGGGTAAGGACCGGCTTGGTGAGGAAGAGAACGAGACTGGACTACAAGCCCATGGAAAAGAAAGTGGCAACAGGATCACAACGAACGGCGTCAAGCTTCACGGAAGACAGAGGAGAGAAACCGACGCCGAGGGCCACGCCGGGGACATCGCCGGGAAGCCATGGGCTGGATATAGTCCTAGAGAAGAGCTGTGAGCCTGCTGTGGGTTGTCCTAGATGAAAGGATGAGTGGCCGGCGTAGCCGAGGTGGATGTGCCACGGCGATGCGTCTACAGAGTCGGCGCTAGATTTCAGGGGCATGGCCTTCATCTGTGAGCGGGTGTACTTACTACACCACCTATCTACAAGAAACATGTCATTTCTAGTCTTGGTGCCTGTCATCTCCTCACGCCGCCTCACCACGATGTTAGCCAGGCACCCCTCTTCCAACTTCGTATCTGGAATACTATCTCACTGAGGAAGACCTGTCTGTCCCAGTGGCCTGGCCAGGACGAGCAAGAGAGGGCTCTCACTTTGCGTGTCTCTCATCCGGGCTGCCATCTACCTGCCTCCCTCGACGCTGATACGTAGTATTAGGTCCAGTTATACATACGAAGTTTGCCACGCATGACGTGAGCCCCCTTTGCTTTTTAATGTTGGTGTGGGTGAGTCCTAAACTCGAAGTCTGAGGTTGACAAAAGGGGTTAGTGTGTGGCACATGTGGCGCGAATTGCGCGTCTCTTTCCACCCAAGACGTTGTTCGGGAGATTCCTTGGCCGGGAATCTGATTGCTGCCAGGGGCCAGAGCCGCTTGTGCCTTGTTCAGACGTCATGCGAATCTCCTCAGAGCCCCTGGGGCTATCAGGCACATGCTGATTCTCCATCTCTGCGACGCCCAAACCGTGCTGCTCGCGTCATCCGTCCCGCCTCGTGGCTGTCTTGGGTTGCCGTCTTCCGTTGGCATGATGATGCCGCTGCCGTGAGCATGACAGGAACACCGAGCAATGCTGAAGAGGTAGTTGCTTATGCTGGAGAGGTAGTTGCTTACAGTAGGAAGTAGGACTCAGCATAAGAAAGAAGTCTACCCGCCGTCTTTCTTTCGTTGCAGTAGTCTTCAGATCTTCGCTCAGAATCGCTTGGTGATGTGATTCGAGCCCCCAATTGTCGAGGGTTATCCATGCCCCCCGGTTGCATGTTCTCTCGTCAAGTGATTCGCTCGATATCGTTGCCGTCTTCTAGCTCGAAGCCAAGTCACTGTACTATCAAACGGTGGAGCAATATCTTCGAGCGCAGCGAGGTTGGGGGTCTGGGGGGCACCCCCAGAAAAAAACCGGTCTACCTTTCAACCATGCTTTTTCCTGGGGGTACCCCTAGACCCCCAGCTTCACTCTGGCCCCGGGACTCCCTCTTACGCGTTGTAGAACGGTCTGGACAATCCCCACATTGGCCGGAGAATATTTAAAGGTCGATGAACTTTTCTCCGCTGCAACAGCCTCATGCCATGTCATTTGCTTGCTCTCTATGTCAGACGGAACCACGGGAAGGATAAGCGAATAATGATGCTAACAATGATTCATGTATATCACCTCCCCGCTCAACCTTACTATCACGTTTCTCTCCTGTCCGCATTTGGCATGGCCAATATGTCCCTGTTGACGCCTGCAATCCTTCCCCTCTCGATCTCCTATATCTTGTTGCTTGCATACAAAGAAGCACAGGGCCCTGGCACCAGCACTTCATCCCAGTCATGAGCACTCACATAAATACGTTGTATTAACCCATGGAAACAGAACAAGAAACAAAAGGCCTGTTGCCTCCTTCATCACCAACCGCTGCCACGCCTTGAAGAGGTCCTGCGATCTTGCGTGAGAGAGGGCTCTACCGTTGACATCTCCTACAGTACCAATCATAAAATAAACATACTGATCCCTTATCTACTAACCCCGATTATACTATTACTATAGTATCTTCGAGCGAAGCGAGGTCGGGGGTCTGGGGGGTACCCCCAGAAAAAGGCCGCTCTATCTTTCAACCTTCCTTTTTCTGGGGGTACCCCCCAGACCCCCGACCTCGCTTCGCTCGAAAACACTGTAGCAATAGTACAATCGGGGGAGAGACGAGGAATCAGCATGTCTATTTTGTGATTGGCACTGTAGGTCGCCGGCGTCTTGGACATCTAGCCTTGAATCTTAGTTCTGTTCGATGTGAGGAAAGGCTGTTTCTCTGGACGGGCCAAAGGTTGGGGTCCGGACCAACGGCCAGTACATCAGGGCGCGCGTGGGACTGACCCGGCCAGAAGACGGCGCCCCGAACTGTGCCGTGGAAGGGCGGGTGTGAGTTTCTTGGAACCGAAGATTGCGGGGAGGAAGGGAAGATCACAGAACCAAGGATCCAGGATGGAGACAGTGGGGAGTATCAGAGCGCCGATCATGTACATCGGGCGAGGGAGCAAACCCATGCCTGATATATTAACAGAGTTGACTATGCAAAGCGGTCAACAAGCAGTCTCGAGTGAACAAGCACCATATCTCTGTCACGATGATCAAGACGGGAGCAAAACGTGTACTGGTATAACAAGAGCCGAGGCATTTCAAAGAGAGGAGGCATCTTCAGGCACCGCCCGGACTCGCTCTTCAAAAACTGCTCGGCTCCGCAGCATTCGGCTGCGACCGCTAACAGCGGGGTCTCTCTATGGTCTTTGGCCCGATATATTGAGGGATGTAGTAGTAGGTGCGTTGTCCACATACATAGTATGGCGCTGATCGCCGTCCTATATAGTAATATAACGGCTGTCGGCTTTGCTTTGTCGACGACAATTCGCGTGAAGGCTCTATCCAAGTCGACAACTCCTTAGTGAATACAGAGGTTCCAGCCCCAGCAGCGGACGGACTTCGTGATGCACCTGTCATCAACGCCGAGAGCCGGTGGGTCGCAGAGCTGGGGGACGACCCCTGCAAGCTGCGTGCAGTCGTGTCAACTCTGGCGTCGACCAATCCAAGGCACTGCTCTCTTCCTCTGATTGTTTTCCTAATTCGGAAAGTCGACTGTCGCACCAAAGGCGGTCATGCTTTTCCGACAATGTCTGCAGCCAACGCCGCGATGGGTACGACCACCCACCGGCCCCGCGGAGACTTGTGGTGTCTCGTACGTTTTTGCGATCCCGGCTAACCGACTGGCTGCTCCACAGATAGTCCCGATTTCCCTTTCATCGTTACCACCACCTCCGACGGCATTACGCCCGATGGTAACACGAGGAAGCTGATCCGCAGCCATGTTCGGATGACGAAGAACCGAGGGCGAATGCTGCCCTTGGGGCAGAGCAAGAAGCAGCTTGAGGGCGTGGCAGGGAGGGGACAAGGAGCCGGTAGCCGTGGAGGAGGAGGAGGAGGAGGAGGAGGAGGCGGCGGCGGCGGCGGAGGAAGAAGAAGAGGAGGAGGTGGAGGCAGTGGCAGTGGCAGCTGTGGTGGTACCGTAGCCACTGCTGACAAGTCTCCGGATGCAGCAACAGCCCAAGAAGAGGATAAAGATAAAGCGCGTCCACGCCTAGGGCGGCCCTGGCAGCCACTGTCCCGCTCTCGCACTATTGCCCACTTCTTCTCTGGGAGTTCGCTGGCTCTCGGCTGCCCGTTCTCCAGCCTTACCTTGACAAATGTTCCCGCGTGGGTGAGCCCGGCAGAAGTGGATGCTGCGAAACGATGTGAGTTGATGAATAAGTCCGCCCAACCATCCCCCCATAGCTTACGCTTATCCGCCCGTACACTCTCGCTCAACCCAACAGTCGCCCTCCTCCCCAAGAGCACGTTCCATCCCCTCGGGCCAGTCATGGCCGACAAGGGCCGTGACAACAGCGCTGTGATCGCTTTATATGCCGATCCCATAATCCTACACATGATGGTGCTCAGTGTAAGGAATTTAGAGACACGTATGATCCTCGGGCGAGATCAGCAATCTTTTCGCTCTACATATTACGCCACATCCTCCTCCGTGGTTGGGGACTCGTGGCGCCTGACCGGTCGAGGGATGTATCATCTCATTAGCATGACCCGGCTTCTCCGTCAAAGGATCCAGGACTTCGATAATAGCACTCCAATGTCCATGGGCATAAGTATGGGCGCCGTCTCCACCCTAGCTACTATGGCGACAGGCACAGGCGATTACACAACGGCGCGAGGGCACATGATTGGCCTGCGAAAGATGATCGATCTGCAAGGCGGCCTACGCGGCCTGAGCCCCTACATCAGCTTTGTGCATGAGATGTGCGCGGTCGACTTGAACTTGAGCCTCGCCAGCGGCCTGCCGCCGCTCCTGTTCCAGGACCCCTTCCTGGAGCCACGCCCGCGGCTCCCGGCGCGGTCCTTCCTGCTCTTTGACGGCCGGCCCTTCCGGCCCATGCCGCGGCCACTCCCGGCCCTCGTCGCCTGCGCGGATCCGACGCTTCTCTCCATCTACCGCGACCTGGCGGCCATGGCCGCACTCACCGGCCACGCCGACGCCGCTGCCGCGAGCGTATCGCCCGAGACGGTTCGGGATGCCATGGTGTCGGTCATGTACCCACTCTTTGACCCGGGCCCGATCCGTGCGGCACAGGCGAGGCCGCTCGACGCGCTCGTGCGCACCGGCCTGCTCGCCATCTGCATCAAGCTGTGGCTGATCTGGGGCGCGCAATCGGGCTTGCCGCACGTGGCGGGCCTGGCGCGGCGGTATGCCGCCGGCTGGGAGGAGATGGGCCGCGACGACACCGCGCCCCCGGAGGCGGCCGGCTGGGACGAGGAGGACTGGGAGTCGCAGCGCGCGCGCAGCCTGCTGTGGCTGTACATGGTCTGCGGCGTCGCGGGGCTGGACCGGCCTGGAGCCGATGCGGACGACGATGCCTGGCTGGTAAAGGGGCTCGAGAGGTGTCTGCGCGCCTGCGGGGTGCAGACGTGGGAGGCGACGAGGCAGGTACTGGACGAGTTCCTATGGATCGGGTTGGTCCAGGACCGAGATGGGAAAGAGCTGTTTGAGGTGGCGATGGAGATGTCGGAACGAGCATGAGAGGCCGTAAGAAGGGGATAACAGGATATGAGGGACTTGGTTCGTTTCATGAAGATTCACGCTACTTATGATAATGATTACGTTCCTACAGTGGCAATCACGAAATAAACATGCAGATCCTAGGGTCCGTATACTGCTCATCTTCGAGCGAAGCGAAGTCGGGGGTCTGGGGGGTGCCCCCAGAAAAGACAAAGTTCAAGGTGAGGCCGCCTTTTTCTGGGGGTTCCCCCCAGACCCTCGACCGAGCTCCGCTCGAGGATACTGTAGTAATATAATCGGGGTTAGTAAATGAGCATGCACGAATCGTAGGATATGCATGTTTATTTTGTGAATCGTACTGTAATGTCTATTTTGTCTTTCTGACGTCTTATACACACGGTTTTTGTATGATCTTGGCTAGGCCGTGTTCTCTCACCCGCATTGTTCAACTTGTTGAATGATGAACCTCACATGGTCTTCATTGGGATAAGAGAGGTGGTCGTCGGTGCCATGCAAGAGTGGTACTAGCTCGGGCTGCCTAAACACATTGATAGATCAGTCGGGTCGGGAGCATAACGTCCACAAGGGTCGTGTAGTGTAGCGGTTATCACTCCGGATTCTGATTCCGGCAACCCCGGTTCGATTCCGGGCATGACCTAGATTCTCTTTTTGTTTTTTTTGCACATTTTCTTTTTCCATTCCCTCCATTGCCCTCTCTTTCACCTCATGTCCTTGCTGTTTTGTAGCTGACGGCCCCTGGACATTTTTCTTCTTTTCTTAGACTGCCTAGATATGTATGACTTGTTTGAAGACGTCCTGTTTCTGTTTATCCTACGAATCTAATCATTGCCAGGCGCCGACAGGTATTGGCCATCATCAAGCCTAGTATTGTGTGGACTAAAAGGCTCGCTTGCAGGCTGTGCTGTGTACAAACGGGCCTTAGGGCGTACCAAACGACCGCCCGAGCCGAAGTCCGCTCTCCCAACCCGACCGAAGCCTGGACAGGATGAGATCAACGAGGTCAGAGCGGACAACGCGTCGAACGGCGAAGCCCGAGGCCGAAGAACATGGCGTATATAACAACGTTGTCGTTTTGTTTTCAGTGTAGGCGTTGAATAGATTCGAGCAGCCTTACCTAGGAAGAGAATAACAGCATCCAGTCCATCGGCAAAGTCTATTATACCCTCAGATCTCGTATGAGCGATCAAAACCCACCACCATCATCAGATTCCCGATCAGTAGAGTCGTACCGTCACTTATCCGGCATCACAAACACAATGTCTTCCCATTCGGCTGAGCAGGTCGCCATTATCGGTGCCGGCCTTTCAGGCCTCACCCTTGCGCTGGCTCTGCGCCAGAAACACATCCCTTGTACCATCTACGAGTCGCGCCCTGACGCTCCACTCAACATTGGTGGCGCCGTCATGCTCTCGCCTAACGCCCTGCGCATCCTGGACACTCTCGGGATTTATGCCCGCATCAAACCTAGGGGTTACAGCTTCACGTGGCTCGACTACCGCGACGCTTCTGCCTACACGGCCCATCCGCCGCCGACGGCGGGCTCGGGAACAGGCGCCGACTGCCCCGTGACCGAGATCCAGGAATTCGGCGGCGTGGCCAAGTACGGCTACGACGCCATGCGCATCTACCGGACCGAGCTGATTGACGAGCTCCTGGCCGCGCTCGCTGAGCAGAAAATCCCCGTGCACTACGGGAAGAAATTCACCCATGTCGTCCCAAACGACAACGGCAGCACGGTCAATTTCGCCTTCGCCGACGGCACCACCGAGTCCGCCTCCTGGCTCGTCGGAGCCGACGGGATCCACTCTACGGTGCGCAGACACCTGTACCCGGACGTCAGCCCGTCTTTCACGGGCATGTGTGGCATCACGGCGTCCGTGCCCACGGCCCAGCTGCAGGTGCCCTCGTCTCCGGACGACAAGGACTTCCTCCACATGCCGGTGATTTTCGTCAACGCCAAGGCGGGCAGCGCGTTCGTCATCGCGCCACAGCAGCCTGACGGGTCCGAGGTGCTGATCGGCAAGCAGCGCCGGCTCGCGCCGGGCCCGTCCGGGGGACTGTCGCACGCCGAGTTCAAGGCTTTCTTCGCCGACAAGGAGAGCCTGGTTGCGTTCCTGCAGGCCGGCAACGACGGTTTCCCGGATGTGACGCGGCGCGCGGCCAGCAACATCAAGCACGACAGCATCAACGTTTGGCCTTTCTACCTCGTGCCGCGCCTCGACGCCTGGGCCCGCGTGGCCGACCGCGTGGTGATCCTTGGCGATGCCGCACACGCCATCCCGCCGAGCGCCGGCCAGGGCATCAACCAGGCCTTGGAGGACGTGTACATGTTTGCGCTGCTGCTCGGCGCCGAGGACCCAAGCGGTGGCGGCGGCGCTAAGGCCGTGTGGCGAGGGGAAGGGGAGCTGATGGCGGACGCCCTCGCCTTCTGGCAAAAATACCGGCAGGCTCGTGTGGACCAAGTGATACAGCTCAACAAGCAGATCGACTTGAGACGGGTGCCAGACAACCAGGGTGGCAACAAGGAGGATCTGCAGAAGCTCGACTTTGATCTTGCCTGGCTGTTCAAGGTCAATCTTGACCAGGTCGTCCAGGACTGGTTGGATTCACGGAAGGAGAAGGGTGCTTGAGTTGGGACCTGGAGTGTCGGCGTACAATTTCAAAACACTGCTCTGAAAGATTCTTTGCCCTTTTCTTCGACTTATAAGCAAAAAGGTACAGTGCTAATCACAATAAACATGCAGATCCTAGGATCTGTACACACTCAGTTACTAACCCGATCGTATTATTACTATAGTATCTTCGAGCGAAGCGAGGTCGGGGGTCTGGGGGGTACCCCCAGAAAGAAGGTTGAAAGATAGAGCGGCCTGTTTCTGGGGGCTCCCTCCAGACCCCCGACCTCGCTTGGCTCGAAGGTACTTTAATAATATTAGTAAATGAGCGGTGGATGAACTTTAGGATCTGTATGTTTATTTTGTCATTGGTACTGTATATAGCGTAACAACATCGGCCTTATCCAGTGCTTTGCTTGCCTTCTGTCCCTCATCTTATTCCTGCTCTTCAAGCAACACTTCCTCCACCGGCAAGCCCACTGGTCGCTTGCTCAGTCTCCTTCCCTGGTACTTTGTCGACTTGAACTCTTGCCATCTTCCGCTCTTGATCCTCCTGAGCGCCGGAAATCCTTTCGCATTTGCGGCTTTCCCAACCACATCCTCGCCGCCATATGTTAGCCCCCTTCTGTCCACCCCTCCACTTGGTCCTCCCCTCATCACCTCGTCATCTCGCCTCATCCGGGCCCAGTGCCACTGGATCCAATACATCTGCTCATGCTCCCGCAGATATCTCTCTCCGTGGAATCCCTTGAGCACTACCTCGCGGCTCTTCATGCCCAGCGCCTTCCTCGCGCCCGCCATTTCGTACATGCGCTTGGTCAGCCGCGCCGTATCGGCGGCCGTCAGTTCGTCTGGCATCGCCGCCGCGTCCGCTGCTGCAGCAGCCATCGATGACGACGATGCTCCGGCACCACCATTGCCATCCCCAGCATCACTACCGTTGCCATCCCCGGCACTACCACTGCCATCCCCGGCCGCCACGGTCTTGTTGACCTCGGCAGTGGCGGCGGCGGCGGCGGCGAAGCGTCCCCATGTCGGCCCCGCCATGGCCAGCAGCGCGACCTGGGCGCGGGCGAGCGCGGCGGCGTCGTTGGGCGGCACGACCTCGCCGTAGCGCAGGGACGGGTCGTCCGGGTCCGTGAGCACGAGCGCCGTGGCGCCGACGGCCGTGGCGACGATGGGCACGCCCGCGAGCGCGGCCTCGGCGATAGCGAGCGGCAGGCCCTCGGAGATGGACGAGTTGAGGAACAGCCACGCGTCCTTGAGAATCTCGTCCGGCCGCCCGAAGCCCTTGAGCTCGACGTGCGCCGCGAGGTTGCACGACGCGATGAGCCGCGCCATATCGATTGCGCTGAGAGGAGATTTTATCGTCAGTCATATGGACCTCTCTTTTTTTTTTCAAAAGGGGAGAGGAGCAAGGTAAACAAAAACGTACTAGGCAGGCTCCCGGTCCTTGGCACCGTAAATATGGAGCCGGTAGTCGTGGAAGCCATAGCGGTTCACAATAAAGTCGGCGGCCAGGATTGCAGTGCGGATATCCTTGATAAACTGCACGTTGGACAGCATGATAACGGTGGGGACCGATGTCTGGACCTCTTCGACCGGCTTGAAGGCGGCCATATTGGATACACCGTTGACGATGGGGTCGATCTTGCGGGTAAAGTGCTGTGATGGGCCAAGCAGACCGCTATCGGTGCCGAGGGCGGATTCCCAGACCCTAGGAAGAGTGTCAGCACCAAGTTCGGGCTCGTCGTCACCGAGCACGTCAGGGGGGTAGTAAATATTGACATGGACATTGCATGACAAGGTTCAGAGGTAGAGAGAGACTAGCAGAAACAACAGATGAACGTGGTGAACGGGATGAAAATGGACCAAGACGCACGGATTGAAGACGGGTGTGCACGGCAGCACCACATCAGCGTGGAAGTAAGCGACCCGCATGGCCAGCCCGAAGCCGGCTAGCAACATGGTCTGCACGGGCACGGGGAGGCTGGTCTGGGCAGGGCTGATGTTGAGGCACGACTCGCGCCACAGGATGGCGTGGTCCCAGATGCCAAAGGTGGCGCCGCGCCGGTGCTTGAGCAACATTCCGAACAGACTGCTAATACCGTGGTGCGTGCTCTGGAACACTTGCGGGCAGTCCTCCGGTGTCTGGACCGAGAAGATGAAAAAGTACGCCTTGAAGATGGCCAGCGTGGCGCGGAAGTCGGTCATGCTCGGCTTCTCGAGCTCAAGAAACTGCGACGGGTCGATCATGTCGGCCCTATTGTTCTCGGCCCGGTCGGCCGGCTCCAGCCAGGCCTCGACCCAGGCGTCGAACACGGCGGGCGAGTCCCACGTGACGCCGTAGTCCTTGTGTTCAAAGTAGCGGAACATGGTCATGAGCGCCTCGCTGCTGCGGACCAGCGCGCGGCGGTCCAGGTGGCGCGACCGCGCGCCGCGCACAAACGCGCGCAGCAAGGGGACGAAGGTGCCGGCGACGTCGCGGCGCGCGTCCGTGTCGCGGATCTTGCCGTCGACCTCGCCCTGGAGCAGGTTGTCGAGGAGGCCGTGGTGCGCCGTGCGGCCGTCGAGCCCCCACAGCGGCAGGATCTTGAGCGACTGCACCGACTTCTCCACCTGGAAGCGCGGCGTGCCGAACTCGCTCGCCGACTCGGCCAGCACGTGGTTGCGCACCGTGCCGTGCCCGTTGACCAGGTCGCGCCGGCAGTTGGACACGCCGCCTGGCGCCTCGGGCCAGCAGCCGATGTCGTTGAACACCACGCTGACGCGGTCGGGACGGCGCGTCGCGCTGCCGCCGCTGCCGCCATTGCTCTCGCCACTGTCGTAGGTTTCGCTGCGGTAGCAGTCATCCGGGCGCGCGGTCATCTGTGTGGCGTCCTTGCCGAGCCCCATGGCGTACAGGTCGGCGCTCTTGATGGGCAGCATGCACACCTCGGACACGTCGCGGTCCATCTCGATGGCCGCGATGATCTGGTCGATGTGGCCGTCGAGCGCGTGGCGGGCCCTGGAGAGCTGGCCGCGATTGCGGGCGGCCCAGTAGCGACGCAGCAGGGGCTCCTCGCGCAAGATCAGCTCGTCAGCCCAGCATGCGGCGATGGCATCGAGAGATCCCACGCGGAGCCACCGGTTCCATAGCTCGGTGCGCAGCCACCAGGTGGGCACGGGCAGGTACACGGTGTGTTTGACCCAGCGATAGAGCCAAGCGGAGGGGTGAAGAAGAGTCGATAATGGGGGGGCAGTAGGTGCCGTCGAGTAAGAGGAAGAAGAAGAAGAAGAAGTGGAAGAGGAGGACGAGAACTTGGCGATGCGGGAGAGGGCGGATCGGGGGTGGTGAATGAGAAGGTCGTCATCCTCAAAAGAGACGTCAGACGGACGCTGTTCGAGGAGGCTATCATGGGCAAAGACCTTAGGAGCTGTAGGTATGGCAGTGGGTGCGGTCGTGACCGCCGCACTTTTAGAATCTCCGGCACGGAGAAGGTAAGTCCGCATGGTAGGGTCGCGGCGGTGCTGGTAGTCACTGGTCGTGACATAGGTCTTCCCGGCCACCTGGCGCACGACGCGGTAGACTCGGTCCGAGGGCACCCAATCGCACGCATCCTCGTCTTCCAGTCTCGGATCGAGCGGCTGGTCTTTCCGCAATGGCACGCCCCAGTAGACGGTCAACCGATCGTTCCTGTTGTGTCCAGAAGCCGGCGGCTGGACGAGAGAGAATTCCGCTTTCAGCAGGTCATGCGATGTCTTGTCATGCTCGCGTCCAGGGGTCGACTTGTAATAATAGCGAAATGAGTATTCGGTCCATGTCTCGACGGCGTCGTCTTCCTCCTCCTCCTCCTTGCGTTCGCCAAACGAGACCGTCCCGCATGCCACACGGCCCAGTCTGTCGTAGCAGTAGAACCTGCGGACCATGGCCTCCTCGTCCTCGAAGTCCTTGGAGATGGGCCACCGTACGCGAACGTTCTCGGAATAGCTGTAGACCGATACAGCCGCGTTGGGTACCTTGCCTTTTTTCTGGGCCTTCCCAGGCTTGCTATCCGACCTGCTGACCAAGCGTAGATGCTCGTCGTATATGGCTTTGGAGGCGACCGAGTCAGTGGCAGGTCGCTCCGACAGCTTCCCTGGGAAAACGTCGACAACAAGAGACCCGGTCTCGCTGCGGGTGGCGAAGCCAGTGATCGTCTTCCGCGGCATCTCCACCACGATGGTGTTGCGGTACAGCTTCCTTGCGGCGCCTTCCTTGGCCATCCTCGAGATGTTGGCCACAGCCTTCCGGTGGTGGATCAACATTATCCAAATCCAGCCATTGCGCAAGTGCCAGCACGCACGCCAGACGACCAGCAGCACACGCATGATGGGGCTGCGGATAGACGGCCAGTGACGCAGGGCATACCAGAGCTCGCGTTCGATATCGGAGCCGCCACCGGAGATGATGGCGACCCACTTTGTAAACCCAACGGGGATAGAGGTAAGGAACTTCCACAAGCGGCGGAGGGAGAAAAGAGAGTCTTGGTCGGATCGAATGGGATAACAATGGAGAGGTGTGGCGGCAGGAGCCGGAAGTTGGCCGAGGGCAGACGGGCTCAAGGAGAGGCCAGTTTGGAGTCGGGAGCTCGACTTGTTCAGAAGATGTTGGCACAAGTGGACAAGAAAGTCGCTCGTCTCGATGCTTGCAGATGATGAGATCACCCAGGCTTTGAAGTTGGACGATCTTGCCAGGGGTTGACCGAGAACTCTGTTCATGATGGCATCACGGGCCGAGGGCGGGAGGGTGGCCCACTGGATGTCAACGTTGACCCCTAAGCTGAGGTGCCTCACCAAGTCGACTCTCAGCTGCTGCTTGATGGATTGTACGGTGGCGGAATCATCCGTCGCAATCTGGAGTTCGAGTCGCTTGGAGATCGGCGCGCTGTGGGACAGGAAGTGCTCCGCATGGAGGGCCATTGCCACAGGCATGTCGAGCACAACCCGTGCGGTGTGGTATAAAACTGCCTCGGCAGCTCTATCTCTCAAGTGTTAGATATATACTACTAGACATGGGGGTTCGGGGGGGGGGGGGGGGGGGGGGGGCGGGGGGGGTGGGGGCCCACCTTTGAGACAAAGAGAACTGCCCGAGGGGCATATCCACTCCCTCT
>WXYE02286807.1:0-13854 GCA_011319275.2 Echinosphaeria canescens | reverse complement strand
ACTTCCCACCATTTCCCAACTCTCAACTCCTCAACATCTCAAACTTGACCTCAACACTTGACCTTCCGGGCTGCTCCATTCCGATGGGAGCACATCTTCTGTCGCCCTCTTTCCTGCTTCAGTCTACCTCCCCTCCTGTCCCCGCCTCGCCCATGTCGGCACACCTACCCTCCCTTATCGCCACATCTGTTGCTGCATGCGAAGCGCGTGGGGTGCATCCTCGCGGCTCGGCGCACCGTCGAGTTAACAGCCGCCATGCCCAGGGACGATCTCTCCATCGACTTCGTCAAGAGGATGGCGCCTCTTGCAGAAGCCCTCGATCCGGCCCTGGTCCTCGACGAGTGGATCAACCGCACCCAGAATCTCCCCGAGGAGATCCGCTTCCTGCAGGACGAGCTCGCCGAGAAGGACCGCCAGTACGACAGGTTGCTGCGCGACATTGAAGACCGCGACGGTCGCATCCAGAAGTGGATCAAGGCCCATGGCAGCCACCAGCCCCATCCGAAGGAGGCCGAGCACCGCGCCGCCATCGACAAGAACTACGGCCTGGTCGAGCAGCTGGCCAGCGAAAAGGTGGCCCTGTCTGAGCGCCTGCAGCTCATCCTCGACAAGCACCTGCGGCAGCTCGATGTCCAGATCAAGAGCTTGTATGACCGCCACGAGCCGGGCTTCGAGGACCCGGACGAGCTCCCCTCGCTGGTGCGCCCGAGCGCCGCCAACCTGTCCCAGTCTCCCGCTGTCGCTCGCTCTGCCGCGAACCCCTCCAACCCCATCACCAGCGCCCTCAATAGCCTTGTTAGTAACCCGTCGCAGCCATCCGCCCGCGCCTCGCTCGCCCTCCATGCCCGCACCGCCCACCAGGGCACTGTCGGGGTCGCCTCGGCCCCGGTCACGCCGGCCGCGAGCATAGTCATAGCAAACAGCAACCGTGCGGCGCGCGAGGCCTCCACTGGCCCTGTTAGCGCTGGTGTGGGACCTGGCGCCAGCGCTGTTGGTGGCCCGCCGCCTAAGAGGGGACCGCGGTCCAACAGCATGCTAGGTGGCCTGCCCACATCCTCGATCGGGATCGGGCTCGCGCGCCACTCGTCGCTCGGGCCAGGAACGCCCAAGGGAGCGCCCGGCGTCGGTGTGCAGCGCGCAGGCAGCGCAGGCCCAAGGACCGGGCCGAAGTCTGCCACCGGTGCCGGTCCCGGACGGAGGGCCACACCGTTCAGTGGTCTCGGGAGGAAGAAGACGGCACCATCTGCCATCATCACAGGGGCTGGCGCGGCCGCCACGGTGTCGACCCCCAAGTCCAGTCTTTCCCGGGTCAAGCGGCCGCCGGCCAAGGACAGCCCCTCCTCGGCGGCAGATAGTGAACTGTCGGATGCGGAGAGCAATAGCGGTCGCGAAAGCGACGCGCAGGCAGGCTCGCGAGCCACGCCCAACGCGCCCACCCCGCGATCCGGGCCCGCATCCCAGGGCAGCCAGGGGCCCACGGGTGGCGGCGCGACCAAAGAGGGCAGTAGCGAGCAAACTGGCGGCCCTTCGACCAACGGCGGGGGAACGGCGGGGAACAGCATCGGCGGGAGTCCCAGCACCAGCGGCGGCTCCAGCCTCAAGAGGGAACCCGGGGCTGGTCATGCCGTTGGAGGAGTCGGTAGAGGGGGCCACGCCCACATCCGACGCGGCCGCGGCCGCGGGCTGTCCAGCAACAGCCACAACGACGATGCCATAGTCATGGAGGAGGACGACGCGGGCGACGATAGGAAATACTGCATATGCCAGAACGTCAGCCACGGCGATATGGTCGCCTGCGACAACGACGACTGCCCCTTTGAGTGGTTCCACTGGTCCTGCGTGGGTCTCAAGTCGGAGCCCACAGGGACCTGGTACTGCCCTGTCTGTACCAAGAAGAGGGACAGGGCGGCCAACCCGTGAAAGGCGGTCGTTGATATGGGATGGAGATAGTAGGACTTATCGCGCCTCGGCGGGCCGGGGGCTCTGTCGACATATATGTGTGTTATTATGTAGGATAATTCCTAGACGCGGGGCGCAAGGGGGCACGGAGCGGCTGATACCCTGATGAATAATGAAGCCATTTTCTACCGTCAAGACGCATCCGTTCTCAATGCTGCCCGCGTGAAGCGCATGAAGCGCACACAATCAGGGCCGGCTACCGTGACGGCTACCTAGATCTAGGCGTTGTATGACTAGGAAAAGTGACGTGTGATGAATGCAGAATAGGTTGAGAACGCATACATATATACAGTAGCATCTTCGAGCGCAGCGAGGTCGGGGGTCTGGGGGGAACCCCTAGAAAAAAGACCGCTCCACCTTTTAACTTTCTTTTTCCTTGGGGGTTCCCCCCAGACCCCCGACCTCGCTTCGCTCGAAGATATACTACGGCAATAGCACAACCAGGTCAGTAGATGAAGAATATGTATCTTTATCTTGTAACTGGTACTGGATTATATGGTATTGAGGGTCCTGTTCCGTCTATACGTATGAAATACCTTTCCACTTCACGTATCTCGCAGCCAGCCAAAGCCTTCCTGGCCACGACCAAGCGGCAGTTGACGCTACAGTACGTACCAATCACAGAATCAATATTATTATAACATTTCGAGCGAAGCGAGGTCGGGGGTTTGGGGGGTACCCCCAAGAAAAAGAAAAAAAAGACGAAGTTGAAAGGTAGAACAGCCTTTTTCTGGGGGTACCCCCCAGACCCCCGACCTCGCTTCGCTCGAAGAGATCATGAGAATACCATAATCGGGGCTATTAAATCAGTACTATACGTGCCCTAGGATCTGTATATTTATTTTTGTTATTGGCATTGTACGTCCTGTCGCCTCCCATCCCAAGTCGAATCCACCATGAAACCGAGCCAACCACCACGCAATATATAATTTCAAGGTCCTCTTGCCGCGCTGTTCCTACTTTCGTTTTGTCGCACTTCGATCTTGTCTCTCTTCTAATAGCAGCAGCGGAGAGGCCTCGGCCAAGTGCCAGAATACAAACTCTTGCTAGCTCTACTACGACGTCTTCAGCAGCACCAAGGGGGAGGCAAGGAGTTGGGGTCCTTACTTGTCGGGTCAGGGTCCAAAGAAAACATGTCGAACTCAGTATGAGCCCAAGCATGTGAAATGGGGAAAGTCATCGGACGCACACACGAGTTTCTCCGCCAGGGCGGGGAGGGGCGGGGCGCCAGAGACGTAGACACCCCGGCAGACCAGTTGACATGTAACTACCCTTTGCACAGGAGACGCTTGACACTGACACGATGGAGGGGACCGACCCGATGCTAGCTTGTATTTCGTATCCGACCCAGGCCCCTTAACCGGAGGGCTCGGGCGGCCAGATATCTCAGTTACTGCTTCTAACTACCAGCCAGATCATCATCGTATAGGGGGTCCTTCCCAACTCGGCCGGATTCCCCAGTGCTCTTCCTATCTGCTCAGGTGGGCTTCCGATCTCGAGATCGCAGTCCTTCACGCCAGCAGTTAGTCTAGGAAGCCACACCGGTACTAGGGAAAACCCGTAGGCAAAAACTTGGTACAGCCGAGTTTGCAGAATATCACACCCCCTCCCTCCCACAGCCCCCCTCCTTCTCACTCCCAATACACCCGGCCGGGTTCCCCAGCACCCCTCCTACCGGCCTAGGCTTCCGACCTCGAGAATCCACTGTCCCTTGTCCGGCGCTTGTCTTGGTTGCCCTCGCCATTTCCCAACTTTCATCAGTCTTCCCAGCTTCGATTTCGGTCCGCGGGGCTTCTCCCGGAAAGCATCTCGCAGTTTCACCACCAAGGTATTGTACGCAGGAACTGACTGGTCTGGGCATATCTTGCCAATCGATCTGTCCTGCCTCTGACGGGCGACGGGTTGCCGATGTCGCTTCCTCGACGTTGGGTGACATCCGTCCATTTCCTCAGTCTCCGTCGGCGGTCAATGTATTTTCTCCTTTTCTGATCCTTTGGGTTTCGCGCGTGGTGTGTTGGGCTCATGAGGGGAGGGCTTTTGTGATGTGATAATTAGTTCCAGTGTCGGTTGGTTTTTTTCAAGGCACCGAGCCGAGCTCTCAGGATTTCCCCCTTTTCTGTTACCATTCGGGGAATTCAGGCGTCCGCTGTCGAGAGGGAATCGTGATGCCTCCTGCCGGGTGGGAGCGCTCTCCACGTTGCACATCGAATCTCGCCGGCCCGGAAAAAAAAAGGAAAAAAAAAAAAAAAAAAAGATCCCATCGCGTTCTTCCCCTTGCGGCCACGAAGAAGAAAATCCCGAATCCTGGCACTGGTGATGTTGTATGGTGGTAGCAGTCAAGTTGGTAGGTTAGCCGCCAGATAAGCCAGTCAGTGTAGCCGACCATGAGTGCCGACGTAGGATCATCCGGTGTCCCATATTTGTCAGTGTCGAAGTGTTCATCCATCCGTCTCTCCCTGCTCTTCCCATCCGGCGACAGCAAGGGCCCGCCGTTCGAGGAGAAGTCGACAGCGGTGCCGGTCTGTAGTGTCCATATCGGACCGCGAGTTTTCGATCGACGGTACATCCGAGTACAAGTAGTAATGTCGTCACAGCGGTCGATGGATGGGAGAGGCTGCTTGAAGATATTTAGGGAGACGAGAGTGCTTCGTGGACATCTCCCACAAGTATGGAATATATGTTAACAAGGAGGTTGCGTAGAAGGCATTTCAAAGCGAGGATGTCCAGCCCGAAGACCCGAGGCCGGGGTTCGGAATAAGTTTCGCGGAGAACAGGACGGGCCCTCCTGTTGCGTACACTCTGGTCCGGTCGAGTCATGACGATGCTGAAGCTCTCTCCGTTGGGGATCGGCCTGGGCACCAGAGGCCGGCGTTCGGGAGTGTTGCGGAGAAAAGGAGGCCAGGCCGGTTGAGTCATGATTGGTGCTGAAGGTCTCTCTTCGTGGAGAATCGGCCTGGGCTTTCTCGGGAGTATCGAAGAGCGGTTGCCGTTTTTTTCTTGAAAGTCCGGAAGATATCAAAGACGAATGAGTTCTGGGTGGAAGTTGGAAGCAAGGAGACGAGCAGAAGCGAGCAGCATGGTCTTTTATAGAGCGATTTACAGGCCACGTCTCATTCTGGAGCAAGCGGCCGCCACATCGAATTCGGACGCTATAGAATGAATGCTCACTTGAAGGGCGAGCGTGACTCTGCCCTCATGACCGCCACTCAACGGTTGGTGGACGCCAACTCGGCCAGGACTACCTCTAGCAAAGTTTAGTAACCATTTGGGGCGCCTCCCCTTAAGAGACTAACCCGCGAACACAACCATGGCAGCCACTTGTCATCTCTATGCTGACACGAATCCACACCACTGATATGAAAAACTGTCACCAGACATTTCTAGCCCAATGAACAAGAGCTAAAAATGTATGCCCTTAGGCGATTATACTCCTCTTCGGCGGGCGAGTCGCCACCGGGGCGTCCTGGGCGGCTCTCACCAGAGGCTGGCAGTTCAAGTCCTTCTGTGCTGACAGCAGCCGGGTCTCGTCCTCCAGCCACGCGATGGTCTCGCCGTGGCCCGCCTGCTTCCTCGCGAGCACCTGCCTGAACGCCACCATCACTAGCCTGGGTGTGTGTGTGCGTGACGCGGTCAGCGGCGGGATCATTCACCCTCCTTCGGGCCGAGACTAGGTTAAGGTTTAGGTTTGGCCGCGACTCACCAAGCTATCTGCGCCTTTTTCACTTCGCAGCGATAGTGGGGGTTCCTCGACTTGCGAGACTTGCTTGTCAGGAGCAGGAACGCGACGTCGATGAGGCTCTTGATTGTGTCTATGAAATGGGGGTAGAGGGGGGATGTCAGATCGTACATTAGTTCGTTTTATATTGCCAATCACAAAATAAACAGGCAGATCCTAAAGTCTTCACCCCGATAATACTATTGGTATAACATCTTAGAGCGAAGCGAGCTCGGGGGTCTGGGGGGAACCCCAGGAAAAAAAAGCTCCATGTTTCAAACTTTTTTTTTTTTTTTTCCTGGGGGTACCCCCCAGACCCCCGAGCTCGCTCCGCTCGAAGATGTGATAATAATAGTATAATCGGGGTTAGTAAATGAGTCATGTTTATTATGTGATTGGCATTGTAGGCTTCTCCAACCATACCGATCATGAGCCGCGGGCCTGGCCGGCTCTGCCGAGGGAGCCGGCGCGCATAAGCCCACGCCTTGGTGGCCGTCTCAACAAACGCCCCGTACGCATTGGCGAGGACCGTCTGGAGCGCATTGTGCGACGTGTCGAAGTAGACAATATGTGATTGCAGTTTGAAAGCACCTGTGTAAAAGGGAGGGAAGCCGGAGGTGAGTCGATATGGTCAAGAGAAAAAAAAGGTAAGCAAGTCGAGAGAATCTGGAAACGCTTCTTACGAAGGGTCTTCCGCTTGAAGTTCTGGCCCGGGTGGCGCGAGAATTCGACCGTCAGAGAGTTGTGTATGCCTACTATCCCACCCACTCCTGTCAGTAAAAAGAAGAAACAAAAAAGGCAGCTTTCGCCCCCCTCAAACATCGTCAGTCAGCCAGAGCCACCTTACCGGAATCTCTTCCATCCTCAGGCCGCATCTTGCCGACCTCCAGCGTCTCGCAGTCGATGGCCGTCCCGCAGTAGGGGAATTTCCTTCCCTGCGCGAGACGGGGTATCACCACCGCCTCGCCGTCCCTCCCCTTGAGTTCAAGCTCAAAGTTCACCAGGCTCTTCTCCGCGCTGACCGTCACGCCGTACCTCGGCAGCCCGCCATGCATGACCTTGACGAAGCGGGCCGCCTTGCGCCGGTCCGTTGTGATCAGCATAAAGTCGTCAAGCAGGCGCATTAGCAGGGCGTCCCCCCCACCACCGTCGTCGTTCTCCCTGTCCTCATCGCCATCGCCATCACCATTGTCGTCATCGGCATCCCCATCCCCACCCCCCGTCCGAGTGTGGCGGAGGAAGCCCAGATGCCGCGCCTCGAGATCGGCGTAGAAGTAGCTACACAGTGCGGTCGACAGCACCGACCCCTGCGAGATGCCCGTGCGCTGGCGGTAGTACTTCTTGCCGATGCGCACCAGGTTCTCGCGCACATGCGTCCCGAGCAGCGACAGCAGCGCTGACGTGTTCTCGTACTTGTGGTACGCCGTGTCCACGAAGACGACGCCGCGCTTGCGGTTGGCCGCCAGCGCGGTGGCCACTGGGAGGGCCGCCGGTTGCCTATCTCCGGAACGTTGCGGCTGCTGCTGCTGCGCGGCCTGCTGGCGAAGACAGTCCCGGAAAGTAGCCTTGTCGTCTCTGGCCTTGGCCAAGGTGGTCCACTTCCGAGTGACCTTCAGGTTCGAGTTAGTGACGTTGTTGTTGCTGTTGTTGCTGCTGTTGTTGTTACTGTTGTGGCTGCCGGGTCCGTCGAATCCGCCGGCCAGAGAAACCTCCACGTGCTTGGCCATCTTGTAACGCGTCTGCTGCGGGATGTCGGCCATGAGGTGGAGGATGGCGTCCTGCGGGATCGTGTCGAAGGCGGCGCGGACGTCGACCTTGGCGAAGTACAGCCGCCGCCTGTGGCTGCCGTCGATGCCGAGGGTCGTCTTGAAGGCCTTGATCCGCTCGTACATGTCGCTGACGGAAAACATGGAGCTGCCCAGCAGCGCCGGATTCGTCGCCTTGTCAAAAGAAGAAGAAAAAGTTAACGCCTAATCAGCTGCCCATTTTCTGGTCCCTTTTCTCTCTCTCTTGATCTGAACGGCTGGTACAGTGCGGATCACAAAATAAACGTGTAGATCCTAGGGCCCGTACATGCTCATTTATTTACCCCGATTATACCAATACTAGTGTCTTCGAGCGAAGCGAGGTCGGGGGTCTGGGGGGAACCCCCAGAAAAAGACCGCTCTACCTTTTAACTTTCTTTTTCCTGGGGGTACCCCCCAGACCCCCGAGCTCGCTTCGCTCGAAGATACAATGGTAATAGTATAACCGGGGTTAGTAAATGAGCGGTACACAGATCGTATGATCTGCATGTTTATTCTGTGGTTAGTACTGTAGGTCTTTCTTTTCTCCTTACCTTTTCAAACTTAAGCATCTCGCTCACTAGCCCCAGCACCGAGTTGATGCTCCGGCCCAGCACCATCTTGCCCCCGCTGTTCTGAGTCCGGCGGCCCAGGTTCATGATGGGCCGCATGGCCGTGCCGGCCTTGGGCAGCAGCCGGACCTGGCTGAAGCCTAGCGGGCGCGACGCCAGCACGCGCCGGGCGTCCTCGGCGCGCACCTCCTCGAACATGGCGGCCTTGAGCGCGGCCATGGCCGGCTCGGCCACGCAGCGCCACACGTCGTGGCGGAAGTAGAACAGCCGGTACCGGTGCGCGCTCGACTCGGTCACGTAGAAATTGCTGCGCACCAGCGGCATCAGGAGCGAGTCGAAGAGGTAGTACAGGAACTCGGCGAAGAGCTCGCGCCGCTTCGCGAGGTCCGT
Organism: Echinosphaeria canescens; assembly: GCA_011319275.2. Taxonomy (NCBI): domain Eukaryota; kingdom Fungi; phylum Ascomycota; class Sordariomycetes; order Sordariales; family Helminthosphaeriaceae; genus Echinosphaeria; species Echinosphaeria canescens. Next base: position 5,434 of record WXYE02286807.1, on the reverse strand, counting down.
TGCCGAGCACTTCGCCCTGCTGCTGCTGCTGCTGCCGGCGAGGTGCGGGGGCGCGAGCCAGCCGACGCCGACCGTCTTCATCCCCTGCATGGCCTCGTGCAGGGACAGGTTCTCGAACCGCTGGAGGTGCACAAAGTGGTCAACCTTGCGCAGGAACGTCCACTTGTTGTGCGTCATGGTCTCGCCCTGGCCCCAAAAGTCATTCGGCACAATCTTGGACAGCACGGCTCGGCAGTATGCCGACACGCGTGCAACGGGAGTGGCTAGGTCAACAAGAGCCGCGTACGACAGCGCCGGGGATGCACCCGTAGAGGTGCGTGCTGCTTTCTTGCGGCTCTTGGAGGACTTGTTTGCGCGTGCTGATGACGCCGGGGCAGACCTCGCAGCCTCGACCTGCTCAGGCGCCTGGTGCGGGAGGACGGAGAAATGAGGTCAATCATGTGAGGAGCACGAAGGGGGGGGGGCGGCCGAGGGGGGTGAAAACCAGAATCTTACTTACTGGACAGTAGTGTTGGAGCAGCTTTATGTACGAGCAACGGGCGTGAAGAAGCTGGAGCTTGCGGACCAGGTCCCTCGCACTTCGAAGTCTCTTCGGCACATGGACCTTGCTGTGGTTGGGATTCCGAGAGAGAAGCTGTGCGATTTCCTCTTCGCGGAGGGTGTAGTCCTGGAACTTCTGAGTCGTCTGCTTGCGGTCTACGGCCGATGTGAAGACGTTGTGCAAGCCGAACTGGCGGGGGAAGATGTACATCATTACGTGGACGGTATTATCGTCACCGCGCCGAGGAGTCGATGCCGTGGGCTCGACGAAGGGGGACCCCTCATCATCACCATCTATGGCAGCCAATGTGGGTGGCTTGCATGGAAATCTATTCAGGACGTCTGGGAGCAGAGCACGGTGAGCCCTTCCGATGCTCCAGAACCATGGAAAAGGGCTTCCAACATACGGATATGACGGAGTCCAAAGTGAACAAGGCCGCGGGCGCTGAGCGCAGCCCTGGCGTAGAGCATGCGGCTTCTTACGAAGGAGATATCAGAAGGAGACGTCTCCGGGTGTTTCCCGGTCCTAGCTGGGCCTACCACCGCCGCCCCCTTGGCCCCGGCCGGCGGGACTGCTGACGTGATCACAGCGTTCGCCGCCTGCCTGGCAGCCAGCGTCTCGAGGTCCGGCAAAGGAAGGCCGCTCAGCTGGTACAGGTTATCTTTTCCAGCCTCGACCCGGTCGAAGATGGCACAGTCCAGCAGCAGGTCGATCATGATGCGCTCGCCCTCCTTGCCCAGCAGCATCAGCAGCTGCGGCCAGGGCGGCTTCTTGAGCGTGCGCACCCGGTCGTTCCGGAAGGCAGCGAAGGCGTTGGAGATGTCGGCCTCGCCCCGGCCCGAGGCAGCACCGGGATCGAGGCCCCGGCCGTGATGGCCCCTGGGCCTTGGCTGCTTGCGGAAGCCGTCGCAGAGGAGATGGGCCGGCCGGCCGGCGCCCTTTTCCCGCTCGAACATGCACCAGATGATGTAATGGACAATCTTGAGAAGCGACATGAATGGGATGGCAGGTGACCATGAATGTGTTAGTTTTTCGCCCTCTCAAGTCCCAGCGTTGCAGCGTTCACGTTCAGTTTAACTCGTCGAGAAACTGTCCGAGAAACTACTACTGTCCGAGAAACTGACCTCGGTTTGAGAGACGACGGCAGCGTCAAAGCCTTCAGACAGTGTCACATACGACTCGTCGCCTTTCTGCGAGAAGCTCAGCCACTTCTCCCACCGGTCGTCCTTTTTCACCTCGTCAGTGCCACCCGCGGCCTGGCAACACACGATGGTGCTGTCCAGCAAACGGCCCAGGCTTAGTTCGTCTTCTGTCACCGACGGCCCACCAGCTGCCTCCAACCCGACGGAGGCCATCTTCTTCCTCCGGATCCTGGACGACCGCGGAAGCTTCAACAGAGCCCATTCGCGCAGGGTCCAGATGCCGGCGCTGGGGTAGTACTGCGCCAACAAGGCATGCCTTGGTCTGGCAACGCCGGCTTGCAGATGTGGATGGACGTCTTGGTGATGATGGGCCTTTTTGGCTCTCTTGGCCCGTCGCCTGTTGCTGTCAAGCTCAAGCTCGCCGCCGCCGCTGCTGCGCTCGAGTCTATGCGCCTCCTTTCTCTTCCTCCCGGAGCCAGCCTGAGTCGTCGCCGCCGCCGCCGCAGTCTTTGCCTTGGCCATGGCGGATACGGATTTTTTTTTTGGCGCAGCTGACCAGGCCGCCACGTAGCCTCTTTGACAAGGTCGATGCCGTGGTAGAGAGAATGAGCAGTTACATGCGCGCCTTTGTCTTTTTGTGGTCGGCGCAACGCGCTAGACGCGTTTGTCGCGTAGGCAACGACGCGCACCGACGCGCAACGACGCGCTTAAGTGGAATGCGTGGACCCACATTTCACCGGGTCTACTTTTCTCAAGGTTCAAGCCAACCGCCAACTACAACCACAAGGATCCTCCACCAATTCTAGTGGGTCATCATCTTGGCAACCTACAACAAACTGCTCACTTTTGGCCTCACTTTTGGCCTCACTTTTGGCCTCACTTTTGGCCCGAGATGACGTCAAGCTGACGCGGAGATTCGGGTTGGTTCCCACCATCACCTCGTCTAGCTCGTCTACCTCGTCTACCTCGTCTACCCCTATCTTCTGATATCTCGTCTCTGAGAGCCGCCCGTGCGTCGGGTAGCCCACGAAGATATCTTCGTGAAGAGGGGCGACTGCCAAGATAAATAAAGGGTACAAGCAGGAGTAAGGAGGTCGCCAAGGTGGAAGGACCGGGTGTCCCAATCTGGTAGGCGACTGCGAGCGTGACTACAGTACCATTCACAAATTAAACATGCAGATCTTCGGGTCCGTACACGCTCATTTACTGACCTCGATTATACTACAGTATTTTCGAGCGAAGCGAGGTCGGAGGTCTGGGGGGTACCCCCAGGAAAAAAAAAAAAAGAAAAAAAAAAAAAGAAAAGAGCGGTCTTTTCCTGGGGGTACCCCCCAGACCCCCGGCCTCGCTTCGCTCGAAGATACTATAGTAATAGTGTGATCGAGGATTGTAAATCAGCGTGTACGGACCCCAAGATCTACATGTTTAACTTGTGATTGGCTCTCAGTTCTCAGTTCCTGAAATCGATTCTCTTGTACAACCCGACCTTCTGTCCTCGCCCTCCGTCCCCCCGATGACAACATCCGGCGAAGACGCTCGGTTAGTTGCAACACGGCTAGTTGCAACACCGTGGATAGGCGGCCTCGGTGCCCGGTTGCTTCTCGGCGTCGGGAGAGCCGTCAGCTTGGCCTCGGTCGCTGCGGCCGCTGTTGCTGTGCGCACGACTGTGGCTGTAGTAGGCCCTTCATTCTTGTGTTGCCAGCATGTGCCAACCCCAAAACAGGTGAGGGAACACAAGCTTGAGGCTCGTGGTACAGCACACATTCTTCGACCGAGCCTACTGTTATGGAAATGGCTGCATGCCAAGAGGCAGGTGACACCACCTCCAGCCGAACAAGGTTCGGGTCCTTGAGGCATGGCAAGAAAGCCCATCATCCCCAGATAGTCAGTCGGCTAAAGGGCACAAGGCGGGACGGTATTCTTCGTCCGTGGGGACGGAACGGAAGTCCCTCTCGAGCGAGGCCCGACCCAAACGCGCCGACAGCTCCGAGGGCGACGAGTTGATTGGCGAGGTCGAGAAGAGCCGAGGCATGATTAAGCACGAGTCATTCATTATTCATTGTTCAGACGTGAGAGTGCCAATTGCTGACGTCTTCTGTGCCATTTGACGGCCTGGTGGCTTCAATGCCTGATAGGATTTATTTGTGATACTGAATGTAATATCTTTATTAGAACATAGAACAGGGAGGCGTACAAGCTGGATCTGGTCAGAGTTTGACGCAAAGCCCGGCGCCACCCCGGCGCCACTCCACAGTAACCCACGCACGCACTCACTGCTTTCGCCGCAGGCTGCCGTATCCCCCACGCTTGTGAGAGCCACGAGATGACCAACTCTATAGACTCGACCAAGACATGTGGCAGGAACCTACTGTATCAAGTACTACATGCTACACGAATCGTGCTGTAGTGTTTCCTCCCTCAAGATACAGTATGTAAGTAGATCTGTATTTATGGAGCAACGTCGGGCAAACGGGGAGTGGGCAAGGAAGCGAGTGGGCATGCCCCTCGAATGCATAACTGCGGTGTGACAACCTTAGTACTTAGGTGTGGAACCAACGGGGGGGGCACGCCATCCAAGTGCAGATCGGATCTGAAGTCTGAAGTGGATGGGAGATGGTCTCCTCCCAGCCAGCAGCCTCCTGTCTGCCTGTGTCTCTTCACGAATACCTCACGAATTGCCCCACACAGGCTCCGTTTCCATTGAATACCAGGCGTTCCAGGCGCCCAAACCTGAATGTTAGGTCCAGTAAGCTTAGGCATGATCAGAAGCAGGCAAATATTGTCGTAAGACTATGGTCAGCAAGCAGAAAGCAAACAAGCAAGCAAGTGGAAGAAGAGCTCCCGAAAGGCATGTATCTAAGTGCTGACCTGGACTGGTTATCGAATATCTAACCTATGAAAGGCCCGCATTGCCGGCCTTACCACCAGGAGTTGGTCTCTTCTTCCGTCTTACTAGAGGCGGGCACGCGGGAACCAACGGCGCCGCCACCCATCCACCAACTGCTCTAAAGTATATCTATCGACTGCTTTATAGTACACGGGCGGTTTCCATGGTTGAATAAAAATAGGCTTATATTTTATGCCTTGTGCCCGGAGTCAGGGCTTACGGGCATATATATTTCTTCCCATCATCTCTGGTTCTTTTGTTTCGTTCGCTCCCTTGTTCTTCTTGGCATACACGCTGACATCCGCCGTCATGTCGTATAATAACCTCTGGCCATGCTATGCATGCTGTTTCGCTCGAAGCCGCTTCTGGGTGAGTGCGCGATATATACGGCCATATCTAATATTTGTATATACAAGTACGCGAACATCTCAACTGACCTTGGCCATTTGTCCGTGCCCGTCTGCAGATCCCCGGGGATGCCTTGTTCGGCCCGCAGTGTGCCGGCGTCGTCGGCCACATCCCGTTATATACCTCCATCCTCATCTTCGCCCTGCATTATGCCCGGCCCTTGCTGCCGCGCCGCCCGGTATACCTGCGCAAGTTTGCCCAGGAAGCCTATGATGAGGCTGACCGCCCCCCGCCGCGCCTGACCGCGTGGGCGATGGTGCTTCTGGCCTTGATGGCCTCGAGCATCGCCCTCGGCGTCGTGTCCTTTGCTCTTTGGCGTGATGCGATCTGGACAGTGGCTGTTGTCCCGAGTGTGAGTCCCCCCCTCCCCTTACTGCCATCCCCCCCCTTACTGCTATTCCCCCCCTTACTGCTATTCCCCCCCTTACTGCCATCTCCCCTCCCCCCCGGCATGCC
>WXYE02286703.1:0-13870 GCA_011319275.2 Echinosphaeria canescens | reverse complement strand
GCCACGGCGGATCAGCCAATGCACAACCTCGATCCTCCACATTGCATCTTTGGCGTCCCAGTAGCGTTTATTGGCTACCTCAAAAAAAAAAATTAAGAATACTGATCATTTTCTAGCTCGTCATCTTCTGATTCGAATGGGTCTAATTACATAATTCGATATAATTTGGCTGAGAAATGGCCCCGAAAAGTCGGGACGGTTGCTGGGGTGTGGACTCTGTGGACCCTCCGGAGTGGTCTGTGCGTTAGTGGGGCCTGGGCCCACCATGTCTGTCTGCATGCCAAAGGAGCATGTAGTCACCGTCCGCCATTTACCGGCGCATCCTTTCCTCGCCATCCGCCGTGTCAATCAACCAACTGCCCGCGATTTGAGATTCTGGGTTCAATTTTTATCCTCGATTCTCATTGATTGCTGTATGCTCTGGAATACTAAAGTCTCAAATTTTCTCCAGCACTTTGGTCTTGGCAGCCAGGTTTAAATGATGGCGACAGGCGTTTTAGGAGACATTGATAAAAGAGATAGCAGAAGGCCCAAATGTGTTGGTTGACCTAAGTCGAGACCGCCACTTTCTTCAATGTTCGCAGCATGCGCACTGACAGTGCACCTCCTCGCTCTCGTCATCGCCGTCGTCACTCTGACAAGAACCCAGGCAACGCTACTGAGTTAGTCTATGTTCGGCGCAAAGGGCAAAAGAGAACCAGGGAGGGAAAAGCAACATAAGACCTCACCGTGGCAGTGTCCTGGGCGAGTTCTTTGCCCTTCTGGACCTTCTCGTCAGTCGACACCTTGCTGCTGCGCACGGCACGCTGGCGTTTCTTCTTCTCGGCCTTCTCCTTGCCAGTCTTGTGGCGATGCTCTTTGGGAGCAAGCGCCAGAGGGGCAGAGGGACCCCCGGCAGCACCGAGCCCTCCCCCGGCAAGCACGAGATTAGCTAGCTGGATTGTGAGTAAAACGAGGCGCTCGAGGGCTTGGCCGCCGATATCGCCACCAATGGGTCCATTGACTCCATCGGCTCCAGTGGTTCCAGCGACTTCAGCATTCTCGCCGCCCGCAACAGGTGCTCCCTTCATGGGCACCGAGAGGGGATGGATGTTCGTAGCCCCGTTGGGCATGCCGCCGCAGTGGCACGGGGTGACCGTCTGAGGGGCCTTGATCAGTAAGTTAAGAAGGGTGTGTACGGACATCAGTACACACGTTATAGGGGAGGAAAGTCTCACATCCATGGTGGAGTCAGAATCCTCACCCGAGGACTCGACAAAGGTGACCGAGGTGGGAACTGGGATGCGCGGGACAGTGGACGGACTGGGTCCCCTGGTCAGCCCAGGCGTGGGAAGAATTGTTCAATGGGGCGCTTCGAATAGGGGGTGCCTTGGTCGACGGATGCTTGATAGGTAATACACAAGGCACTCACCCCTCAGCACACTCGTGCTCGATAGTAACGATTCTTGAGCAGTGATGGGTGGTCTCCACGTCGGAGGTGTTGTGGGAGTGACCGGTCTTGCCGGACTTGGGCGCACGCGCCGAGCGGCTGCGGCTGTGGCCAGGAGCAGGGCTGGCCTGCTTTGTGCTGGTCGACGAGGGTTTGGACGACTTGGTTGAACGGCCGGTATGACGGCTCGAAGTTGGCTTTTTGGTAAACATTGTAAGATACGCTTGCCGAGCGTGCGTGGAAGAGCAAGTGAATGAAGGGGGCAGCTTGGGAAAATGCCTGGGGCAAAGCTCAACACGACTGACTTGTCCCGGGGGAAAGACGGGTGCTTGTGCTGCTCGGGTCTCCAAGGCCTACGGGTATTATATAGAGATCCATGGCAAAGGGAATTCGAATCCTGCTTAAAGCACCCATGTTCATTCAGGCGTCCATATCCTGCGGCGTCCAGTTGTTCGAATTGCCAGTCATTCGGGGTTATTCAGAATCGGAATCGTAAGGCAACCAAAAACTATTCCGCGGGCCGCGCCCCGCAGGGCCGCATCCTCAAGCCGACCCCACCCTTCGTTGCCTTGCTTCCTGAGCTCACTTGGCACGTGCCTTTTTACGTAAGCCAAAATACCATTTCAGTTTTGCCTAGTACAGAACGGCCTCGACAGGGTACGTTCGCTGCACAACATTGACATGCAGGTGGTTTGTATCTCTCTGGATCCTCTCTGTCATTCCACTTCCAACTCCCCCCTCCACCTCTTCCCCCTCTCTCCTATTCCTCTTCACATGTCGTTTTCGCCGTCCCAATCCCGCCCGCGCCCTAGGCTCTCTACCTTCTCCCGTGCCCGTCAACCCAACGAGATCGCGCAGGCGAGAGTTGTCGCGCAGGGAGGTGACTCAGTCATCCTCGACGAGCAAATATGCCTCGCGCGCGCCGTCGTGCGACTTAGACGGGTTGAGGGCCCAGTACCCAAGGTCGGCCTCGAGCGTGCCAAAGAAGCGCACCAGGCGGCACCAGTAGTTTGCATCCCCCGCGCCCGGGTCCGCGTCGACGTCGAACTTGCCGACCCACACCGGGGCCCGCCCGCCCTCGACCATGTAGGCCCAGTTGGCCCGCATGGCCCGCGCGAAGCCCGCGTACGCGCGCAGCGAGTACCAGCCCCCATAGCCGCGCCGCCCCACCCGCTCCAGCCGAAGACGTGGGTCGAGTAGACGACGACTCGGTCGTTGTTGTTGTTGTTGTTGTTGTTGTTGTTCGTCGTCGCAAGCAGGCGTACCGGCCCCCGCGCCACCCCAGACAGGTCAATGCTGGACGACGTGTCCTCCACTACCACCAGCCAGCCCGGGTTGAGCCGCAGCAGCGCGTTGCCGGCGCGCTCCGCCAGGCGGCATCGCACGAGGCCCACGCCGCAGCACCGGGCCGCGCGCATGATGTGGTTGTTGACGACGACCACGACGGCCAGCCCCACGTCGGTCCATTGATAAAATAAATCTTACTCTTTGCATTTGCCTGAAGTCGGCCGTGTATTCGCTACAGTGCCAGTCACAAAATAAACATGCAGATCCCTCACCTGCTGACCCCGGTTATACTATTGCTATAATATCTTCGAGCGAAGCGAGGTCGGGGGTCTGGGGGGTACCCCCAGGAAAAGAAGGCCAAAAGATAGAGCGGCCTTTTTCTGGGGGTACCCCCCAGACCCCCGACCTCGCTTCGCTCGAAGATACTATAGCAATAGTACAACCGGGGTCAGTAGATAAGGGATCTACATGTTTATCTTGTGATTGGTACTGTACCTTGCATCTTCTGGAGAGCTAAATAAATACCAGACTAGTAGTAACTGAGGCAATGGATCACACGAGTCACTGGTTCAAAGAGATACACGTAGTAGATCACACGCCTTGAATTGCCCTCTGACGTTCTCGTTCTTCTCTGAGAGACCGTCAACTTGAGGCCAAAATGTAGAGATTTTCTCCCAGACACATCTCTACTTGACTGACTAATTACCTCGTTCCAGTGAAACATCCGTAAGACGGAACATATGCTCCGCGCACTTTCCTCACAGGCCGGGAAAATGTGCTTACTCCCGCAACCAAGTGGCCTGAGCAGTCAGCCCTCCAACGCCATTCATGCACATTAGACTGGGACCCCCCATACCCGACTCGTCAGCTTCTACGCATCGTGCAATTCTCGAAGACGGCCGATCCACGGGATTGGCCACGCGAAATCTAGATCTGAGCAAAGGGAATAACAATGGTGGAATTATGAATCAAGGAGAGAAGATACAAAGAGGAAGAGGCGGGAAACCGCGAATCGAAGCCCAGCCTTCCCCCCCAACTCTCCCGCCTCTTATTTGACCCCTTATCCTGAGACACAGTACCAATCACAAAATAAACATAAAGATCCTAGGATCTGTACACGCTCATTCAATGACCCCATCTACCCAATTCTAGTCCTATATCGAGCGAAGCGAGGCCGGGGGTCTGGGGGGTACCCCCAGGAAAAGAAGGCTAGAAGATAGAGCGGCCTTTTTCTGGGGTAACCCCCCAGACCCCCGACCTCGCTTCGCTCGAAGATACTATAGCAATAGTACAACCGGGGTAAGTAAATGAGCGTGTACGGACCCTGGGATCTATACGAATGTTCATTTTGTGGTTAGCACCGTGTATATCATCATATTTCATGACTGAACTGCGAAGGACTGCAGACCGTTTACCCATTGTCCGTCTTGAACAGCCTCTTCCGCACCCCTGATCAACGAGTGCCTCTTTGATTTGTCCCCAACAAGCTCATGTCTCTTGTGGAAATGTGACATTAGAAAAAAGGACAGAATGATTTGCGGGCTGTTCCCTTGTACCGGTACACCGCGCCGGGGGCATAAAAAGGTCATGTGATATTATATAGGAACAAGATAGATGGCAACGTCAGCGCAGAACTGTGCCGCAATGATACGTGTTTGAAGAAAAAGATGAGGGCCATAGCCTAAGTCGGCAAGGCCATCCAAGGTGTGGGGGCAGGCGGGAGGAGACAACTGTTCATATGGTCGTCAAGGTGTGCTATCCAAGGGCGGCGGGCGGCGGGCAGCGGGTGGGAAGGTGTTTGATTTTCCATCCCCCTCAAATTGATTATATACTCTTCCCCACTTTCCGGCTGGATCATGTTATTCATTGGTGTGGCATCTTGAATCAAGGAGACAAACAAAAAAGCCATCATTTATACAGCAGTCCTCTTGACCCTAGTTTTCTCGCCTCCATCCTTGGTCTTCTACTCTTTCTTCGGATCATCTCACACACCTCCTCCGGCCCCACCCGCTCACTGTGGCCAGTGGTTATTGCGCAGTCGATGAGGGGAGTCGGCCCCCCCGTAGCCGCCGTCGGTCTCCGAGTGCCGCGGCGGCTCGGACCTCCCCCCGTAGTCGCCATCAAGCTCATTATGCTGCTGCAGCTGCTGATACTGGAAGTTGGCCCCGTAGTCACCATCGAGCTCGCTGTGCGGCTGGCGGTGCATGCTCGCGTCGTAGCCGCCGTCGAGCTCGTGCTGGCGGTGCAGAATGGCCCCCTGGCTGCCGTCCAGCTCCTGGGCCGATCTCGGCGTGGCTGGCTTCCCGGGTGCGCCGGGGGTGGGGAGCTCCCACACGCCGGCGCCCGGCCCTGCCACGGCCTCATTGGCGTTGGACGTGGTGGCGCCCGGGCCGTGCATCTGTCTGGACCTGCTACCGGGGCTGCGGTCGAAGTAGTCTGGTGAGCTGCGGCCGCTGGGCGAGGGGTCGAACCCTACCGCGCCGCCGGCCGGTGGTGATGGCGACGGCTGGATCACCATGTTCGGCATGCCGGCCATGTCGAGCGTGAAGCCGATGTTGGCCTGCGACGCGTACGCGGCCGGCGGCGCCGAGTACGGGCTCGCGGCGGTGAAGTCGCGCACCGACGTGACCTCGCGCCCGGCGGTCGAGTCGTGGTCCAGGCTGTAGCCGGATGCTTTGCGGCGGGAGGTGGTGGGGGTGGTGGTGGTGGTGGTGCTCGCCACCAGGGGCGGTTGCGGCAGCGGCTTGTGGGCAAAGGGCGAGATCGGGCTGGGCCCCACCGGGCTCGGCCCCACCGAGTCCTCCATCGTGATGGGCTTGGCCTTGTCCCACGGCAGCATCTCCATCGAGCGCAGATGCTCGGCCGCCTTGAGGTCCTCGAGCCGCGGGTCGGGCAGGGAGAAGCCGACGTGCGGGCCGTCCCGCCGCTTGGTGGCGCGGGCGCGATCGTCCCTCTTCGTCGTCGCGAGCTCGTACCACGCCGTCACCATGGACCACCGCCCGTTGAGGAGCAGGAGGAGCAAGCCGTTCATCTTGCGGCCGGCGCACCCGCCTTGGTCAGTATGACGGAAGAGTCGGAGCAGGCAAGGAGGGTAAGGAGGGTAAAGATTTTAAAAAAAGGGGGGGGGGGGGGGAAGGGGGGGATCATGCTGGCAAAAACTCACCGAGAGGAAAATCAGAGCGGTTCCGACGGCGGCCTCGGTGACAACAAGGGAACTCGCCTTGTCCAGGCAGGCGCTCTTATTATTTGGATTTTCGATCAGGCAGTTGACCCAGTCGGCGGAAAGAGTCGGATCGGTCGCGACCTTCTGGACAGTGTGGTCTTGAGTGATAAAAACGACGGAAAAAAAAATAACTTCAGACACGATGATGAGGACTACGAGGACACCGCGCCACTGCAGCTGGATGACGCGGCGCACGCGGCGGTAGGTCTGGCGGGGGGTCATGGTCATGATGCTGTTGGTGTAGGACGGCAGGTTGGTGTCCATGACCGTCGTGACCGCGTTGTCTGACAGCGACGACAGGTACACCTTGACGCAGTAGGCAAATGTGGCCAGCTGGATCAGCAGCGTCAGGCTGGAGAAGACGATCATCGGCGTCCACAGGACGGCCACGCTGTTGTTGTGGTTGATGTGGCACGTGGTGCCGAGGCGGTACGACAGGCCGCTGAGGGCAAGCGCGAGCACGAGCCCGAGGATGGGCAGGCCCCAGCCCAGCACCTGCGCCGTCCACATGAAGGTGCGGCCGACGGCGAACTGCCAGCAGATCTGCAGGTTGAGCGAGATGGACCGCAGGAAGACCCAGAACACGGCCGCCCAGCTGCCCAGGATCAGGGCCGAGCCCGAGGCCGCGCACACGCTGCTCGACGACATGCTGAACGGCGTGATGGCGTCGAAGCACTGGTCCGGCTTGGCCGCGAGCGGGATGACGAACCCGAACTGGCGAGGAAGTTGTGTCAGCCTTACAGGCGTCGTTTAGGTACGCACGCTTCCGTCTCAACTTACACTAAAGATCACAGTGGCGATGGCCAAGGAGATGGTGAGGTAGTGTCTGCCCGTTTGCTCGACAGGCAAAAAGGCCCAAGAAGCGAGCAGCCAGAGGCAGCCGACCAGGCTCAGCACGGATATCGAGTCGGTTGCAGTGCCGATTGAGACGAAGCTGTCGGGATATGCCCAGTCCGTGAGAGGACATGGTAGACAGCAAACGACGTCGTCAACGGCTTGACAAAATCTCCCATCCAGATCTGCCAGGTATAGTCAGTATTTTGTTTTTTTTGTCCACTTGACCTTTTCTTGTTTGCTTATTCCTTTTATCCTTTTTATTCCTTCCCCCTTCCTCTCCTTCTCGGGCAAGGGGGCTCTCCAACCCCTCATAGCTCTGCAGACAGACTTACATCCACCACCAGTGAAGGACTGTGCGTCGAAGAAAGGTGCAAGACAGTCGCCCCGAAGGGCTGTTATGTTGGACATGACGGCGAGGAATTCCCCCTCCCGGATCGGTCGTCCGCGTGCGTGCCGTGCTCAGTCCCTCTCCCCTCGTTCACGCGTACCCTGCCCTGCCAGACGCCCACACGGAGGCGCCAAGGAATGGATGGGCGAGTGCCCTCCCCCCCCAAGCCCACGCGCGCGCTGTTTTGGGCGCGTATGACCCTCTTCGCTGTTAGGTAACGAGGACGGCGCCTGCGAGGCGTTGCTTCTGATGCGCGAGGATATTCAAGACTTCTGGTCGCCGGACCTAGGGAACAGGTGAAGGCGTAGTGGATTAGGCGTACTATGTGTTGTCTGCTGTTCGTTCGATACCCAGCGGGCTCGTCGTAGGAGAGGCTGGGAGATTCGTAGCGAGTGTGAGCCGGGGTCTGCATGGGTGGAAGCTGAAGATTTCCACCGCGACGACGTCCTGGGTGGCTGGCAGAAGCGAGAGGAAGGGCGGTCATCAAGTCATCTCGCGGTGTGCGCCGCGGACTGCCGAAACGAGTGAAGGCAGAAGGAGGCTCATAACATCATGGATGAGGAGGCAGGAGGCAGGCTGAGGTGAAGAGGATGGGGGGGATGACAGGGGTAAGGCAAGGGTTATGTGACGGCCCTAGAGCAGGCGGGTTGTACATGGCCTTGGGCCTTCGTCTAGGTGGCGTGTGGATACAACATGCCATCCGACGGCTTTGATTTTCACCGTTTATCTCGACGGAGCCCGGATATTATTCTTTTCTTCTCTCCTTCTCTCCTTATCTCTTTCTCTCTTCGCTCTCCCTCTCCCTCTCCCTCCGCCCCCCTCTCTTCCTCTGCGTCCTCCTTCTTCCCGCCCTAATGAGTGAAACTTTCGCCAATGCGCGCGCCACCGACATGCACACGGTTATGGACCCGTGCTTACTCCAGACTACTAGGGTCTGCATGTCGAAGCAGCAGAGGGAGTCCCAAATGGAGAACACATCCGCGCAGGGTCGTAAGCAGAGGGACCTGACCAGGTTTGGTCAGCATGAAGCCAATCAAAAACGTTCAAAGCGACGAGCATGCCACCTTGGCTGCTTGGGGAAGAAGAGAAGCTCTTAAGGTTGTAGGGTAGGTAAGCAGAACTAGTGGGAGGGTGTTTGATGGGTACCACTACTACCACTACTACTACACAGGACGTTTGTGACTGTCTATACCAAGTGTGTATGTGCCAACATGCCAAGAGTACTCTGATGTATCTTGCGATCTACAAGAGTAAGCACAAGGCAGCAGCAGAAAACAGACATCAGCAAATAACAGCTCGCCGACGAACCTTTGTTTTCAACGCAGGTGCGGAGATTTGAGGTTTGGGACCCCTGAAGCCGGCGGTCTGTTATTGGCAGTTTTATACATAAATCCCGCGGAGCTTGGTCTCCCCGACAGAGCTCCACCAAAAATGTCATCTGTTGATCATCATCAATTTTGATATCCAGCACTGGCTGACTGGCTGACTGGTCACCATGTGGCTGAGAGGGCAACCTTTGCGCCATGCCACAGGAGGTGGCGGTGGCGTTTCTATCTTCCGAGCAGCCGAGGCGCTGGGACTTTTTTGATATCTGCCGAGGAGCTGCCGACGTTTGTGGAGCGCATATACTCTGCACTCGTATCAATCATTGACGTCTTTTTCTACGCCGCAGCGGCGCCGATTGAATAATGCACGCTGCGCGTCTTTGAGGGGTTCGTGTTTGATAACCTTTGGCAGCGGATAGCTGGTTCGCGTGACCGCGCCCATCTCCATCCAAGCCCAATCCGAGATGCGCAAATCGACAGTATGTAGGTATGTGTCCAATACATGTCATACCTTTGCCCATCAGGCCTAGATTTCGATGCGGACAGGACACGTGCATTCTCTCCCAAACGAGTCCCCCAAACGAGTCCTTTGCGTCTTGCCACAGTGGAATGAACGACTGTCCGGGTTTTGGAGGCTCGACTCCACGCTGGTGGGAACGCGGGCCGTGATTCTGCACTCACACGGCAAGCGCAAGGGGGAAGAGGAGAGCACTTTCCCCAGCCTCGGGAATAAATTGGCAGGCACGACACACCAAATCCCGGGCTAGGACATGCCATGTGCCCATGGGCCTCCCTCCTGCCTTCCGCCCCATTGCGAAAGCCGTTGTCGCTGCTGCCTTGCCGATCGGCCCTTCCCTCACATCGCGGATGAGCCGGGACCTCAAACCTGGATCCCTGCAACGCGGCCGGCGGAAACTTCTCAAAACAGCCGCCTCCGATTCAGTCCGTGCGTGATCGAGGAGAGGACACGAGAGGAGCAGGCTGCTAGGTAACAGACAAGCGAATACAATTTTCTGTAATGAGCGGATGCAGTCTAACCACCATAACCTTTTTTATTTATTTATTATCATATCTCAGTAACTATCGTGGAAGAAAGAAGCCCCGAGATTTTAATACAAGCCTTTTTTTTTTTACCCTTCGAGGAGCTTGCGACGAGGCCGGGGGTCTGGGGGGAACCCCCAGGAAAAAGAAAGTTAAAAGGTAGAGCGGCCTTTTTCCTGGGGGTCCCCCCCAGACCCCCGGCTTCGTCGCAAGCTCCTCGAATGTCGAGAAACAAAAACCCGAGTCAAAAGGGCTTATGGTTATGAAGAAAAAAGAAAAAAAAAGACGGGTATTTTCTTAGTATTGGTTTAATGGTGAAATTGATGACGTATGCATTCGCTTACTACACGCATTCCTTACTTCCATTACTGTACCTCGCAGTTCTTGGGTGTTTCAGCTGCCGCGAAGCTTCTTCGCCTGCGTTGTGTCTAACTAGATGATTGTTTGGGTCGGAATCAGTCAATACTTCTGAGGAGTGAGTGCTAGATACTACTACTACTTTTATTCGTACGACTCTACTTCTCTACTTCTCCTACTTCTCCTACTTCTCCTACTTCTCCTACTTCTCCTACTTCTCCTACTTCTCCTACTTCGACTAGTACGACGACTACATACGAGCCCGGGGCAATAAGCTGACCAATCTCGGCCAGCACCCAATTCAGACTCGTCGCTCATCACACGTCCCCTGCCCTTTCAGAAGTGCCACGCACGCATGACAGTGTGGCCTCCTTTGTGTGTCGCGAGTAACCTGACAGATCCGCTGCGTCTGACGCGACCGCAGTCCTGCTCGGGCCCAGACCGATTGAGATATGACTACTCTTCCTCGCCATCCACTGTTCATTTTCTCGTCAGCGTATCAGTCTTAGCAGTCGCTCCTTCCATGTGCTCTCTGACATATTACGTCCGAGAAGGGGGTTCGTCGACATGGGAAAGAGCTCAAATGGCATTGTGAAGAAACCCCTGGTAATAGTGGAGGCCGGCCAATCACGTCGCCCGCCCAGCCTTCTTGCATTGGTCTTGTGACAGACTGGCGGGCAGCCAGACAGCTTATTTCGAAGGCTGCCTTTGGCTGGCGGTCCCGTTGGCTGGCTGCCGACAAAAACCGGAGCGACGATTCGTCTGGTTGCTTTCAAGCACGTCCAAGCGTCATCTGGCCAAAACAGCATATGTCGGCGTCCACAGACGGCCCCGTGACTGAGGCCTCGGTCCAATCCGGTTGTCCCAGCTGTTCTGCTCGCCCCCACCTCCCCGTCCACCCCACAATATCCAGAGACGTGGTGGCTGCCAGTGGTTCGTAGCGAATGGCTTGCAGGTCTTTTTCGTCATCGGACGGCGCGGGTCTCGCAGGAGGAGGACGCTGGCCGTATGGAACCGTCAAGTAATAGCCTCGTTCATCGACTGATGACAGATGACAGACATGTCGTGGGCAGTATATGAAAAGGACGAGGAGAGGACCACCGGGATTTCGATCCTCCTCTTCGTTTCATTCCCCATCTCTTCTCGTAGCGCCGTAGGGACCAATAGAGTACAGCCCGGCCAAGCATGCGGCCACCACAGTGACTAGGCCTTATTTTTTCCGAAAGAACCCCACCCCCTTTCTGGTTCGGCCCTTCCCTCCCCCCTGTCGTCCCAGCTCGGCGCTCACAACCGCGTGCCGCCCGCGTTCGCTGCGGCCGATTCGCCGCCGTTATCGTCACCCTTGCCGGCGAAGGGAAATTAACTTTGTACTGGCTGGCAACACCCGAGTGAGAGCTTCCGACAGGATAGGGAAGAAGGGAAGAAGGGAAGGGGGGGAGAGGTGGAGCAGGTAGAGAAACGACATAGGCGTGCTGCTGTGTACGTGGGAGACGAGCTTGTGCACATCTCCCTGGCGGCGTACACACGCCCTGCCTGGCAAACCGGCCAACCGGCCAACCTATATATTCTGTTGTCCCCATGGCCATCCTCCCTGTTTTCGCAATGGCCGACAGCCTCGCTCCCTCGGCCTCCTCCCTAGGCCCCTTCAGCATCCTTCCCTCTGGCGTCGCTGCGAGTGTCATCCCCACCACCACCGCCACCGTCTTGACCACCACCACAACCACCGCCATCCTCGACCCAGGGACCCCAGCCAGCAGCGCGATGCAGGCCCTGACCTCGCTCTTTGTCCTAGGGGGCTACGCCGTCCAGGCCGTCCTCGGTCGGCCTGGCGGGGCGGGAAGCTTGCAGGCTCAGGATGCGGAGCAGGCACATGAACAAGCGCAGCAGCACGCAGACGTCGTGCTGGTGACGCAGTCGTCTTCGTCGTCGTCGTCGACAGTGGATACCTTCATCGAGAGCGAGACACCCATCGCCTGGGCCCGCCTGCTGTGCAACATCGGCGCCCAGGGGTGCGACGCGGCCGGGGCCGCCGCGGGGGTTGTGATTGCCAGCCCGTCCAAGCAAAACCCAGACTGTATGCATCGATATGCCTCTATCCGTCCCTCTGTCGTTGTTTTTGTGTCTATTCTTTCGATCGTGGGGAGAGGAGAGGGTTGTCAAAGTTCCCCCCCGTTGCATACACCTCCGTCCAGTGTGGCTATCAAATTTCAGGCGAACGACACACGAGACACATATTTCACAGTAACACAATGGAGATGGGAGAAGGGGGTCACATAAGAGCTACAAGAGCTATATCACAAGACCTTAAAGTAGAGACTAACCGTCAAGCCAGACTTTTACAGCTGGACCAGGGACAGCGCCCTGATCTTCAAGTGGATCGTCGAGTCCCTCGCCGACAGCTACAACACCACGCTGCAAGCCGACATCGAGAGCTACGTCGTCGCCCAGGCCAGGCTGCAGGGCGTCTCCAATCCGTCTGGCTCGCTCGCCGACGGGGCCGGGCTTGGCGAGCCCAAGTTCCTCGTCTCCCTGGACCAGTTTTCGGGACCCTGGGGTGAGTTGCAGCGCACCGGGATGTTGTGTACTCGGCAGCTTATCAACGATGCGGTCCGGAGAGCGCCTGAGCCACATGCAAAAAGGGGGGATGAAAGCGACGATGAGCTTGGCTAATTAATGTTTGGTTTGTTTGGAAAAATAGGCCGACCGCAGAGGGACGGCCCCGCGCTCCGGGCCATCGCCATGATTCATTACTCGCACTGGCTCGTGTCGAACGGGTACTCGTTGACGGCATCCAACATTCTCTGGCCCATCATCGCTAACGACCTGAGCTACGTGGGCCAGTACTGGTGAGTTTTGCTCAACCCCGGCACTCCCGGATGAAAGAAGGGAGAGGGGGCCGATGCGAGCAGACGGCCAGCCTTATTAAAGTCCGTGTTTGTTGCAAAAAACTGACGCCACACGCACGCTGTACAGGAACAACACTGGGTTCGATCTGTGGGAAGAAGTGGACGGCAGCTCCTTTTTCACGACGGCAAGCCAGTATCGGGGTGAGTAGACGGACGAGACCCGAGATGAGAGTGATTTAAACGACTGACCTCCCCTCCCTTCCTCGCATAGCTTTGGTCGAGGGTGCATCTCTCGCATCCACCCTCGGCAAGTCCTGCAGTGCGTGCACGACCATCGCGCCCCAGGTCCTGTGCTTCTTGCAGAGCTTCTGGTCGTCCTCGAAAGGATATATTCTCGCCAACAGTAAGTTCGCTCCCCCCCCTTGCTCCCCCCCATAGACAACGATCTTATAAAGCCTTCCCCCTCCAAGTCAACGACAACGCCGGCCGCTCCGGCCTGGACGCCAACACGCTGCTCGCGTCCATCCACTCGTTCGACCCGTCCGCGGGCTGCGACGCGCTGACCTTCCAGCCGTGCAGCGACCGCGCGCTGGCCAACCACAAGGCCGTGACGGACAGCTTCCGCGGGCTGTACGCGGTCAACGCGGGGCTCGGCGCCGGCGTCGCCGCCGCGCTCGGCCGCTACCCCGAGGACGTCTACTTCGGCGGCAACCCGTGGTACCTGGCCACCAGCGCGGCCGCCGAGCAGCTGTACGACGCCCTGCACGTGTGGCGCGCCCTCGGCGCCGTCAACGTCACCGCCACCTCGCTGCCCTTCTTCCGCGACCTTCTGAGCAACACCACCACCACCACCGCGGCCGCTGCCGGCATCAGCCCATCCTCTCTGACAGAGGGCTCCTACGCCGCCGGGTCGCCGACCTACACCGCCCTCACCGACGCCGCCGCCGCCTATGCCGACGGCTTCATGGCCGTGGTCGCCCGCTACGCCCCCGCCAACGGCTCGCTGGCGGAGCAGTTCGCGCGCACCGGCGGCGCGCCCCTGTCGGCCACCGACCTGACATGGTCGTACGCGGCGCTGTGACTGATCCCGTCACCCATCTCCCCGCCACGATCCGCGACATGACTGAGAAAGACCTG
>WXYE02286600.1:0-13873 GCA_011319275.2 Echinosphaeria canescens | reverse complement strand
GCGAGTGGTCGCGATTCCCTGGTCCATGGCAACGACCCGGGTCGACTGTTTTCGTTTTCACCACACGCGACGGCAAGAGTGAGGATGGTTTTTCTCTTGGGCCTTTACCTCACCTCGCGGGCTGGGCAGGCGGAGAACATATGTGGCTTGTGGGCTGGCGCTCAGGTTGAGAACACAAGTGGAATCCGGCCGAAAAATAAAATAAAAAAACTTCCAAGAGTTGGCTGTGTTGATTGGATTTTACGGGGCTTGCGTCGCGATGTCACGGCGCTCACGTCGCCGTTCATTCATCTTGGAAGATTGGAGGTCCTGAGGTTTGTGAAGGAAACAGGCGACTTGGACTTGGCGACCTTCCCCCACTCGGACGCGTTTAACTGAGGCGTACCATCCCAACTTGGAGTGGACGACTTCAAGAAATTCATGAGCAGCCTGGAGGATGATAATATCACCTCGCCTCTGCCGATTCTACTGGACCACCACTCGTGACGGCTTGAAACTTTTGAAATATCAGCTCGAGCATCAAATATCTTCAGGCCCTTCAAATGTGAGTTAAGCCCTTGTCCCTTGTCCCATGAAGCTGACGAGATTCGAGTCGTCGGATTAGGTACCTTGCCAATCACAAAATAAACATGCAGATCCTCGGGTCCGTGCATGCTCATTTACTGACCCTGATTATACTATTACTATTACTATAATATCTTCGAGCGAAGCGAGGCCGGGGGTCTGGGGGGAACCCCCAGGAAAAAGGCCGCTCTACCTTTTACCCTTTTTTTTCCCTGGGGGTTCCCCCCAGACCCCCGGCCTCGCTTCGCTCGAAGATATTATAGTAATAGTATAATCGGGGTCAGTAAATGAGCGTATACGGACTCTAGGATTTACATGTTTATCGGAACTGTACTATCAGCCGCCACAGTGACCTTGGAGAGAGATTGCTGAACAGGCAAAGCATGGAATTCGGGTTGCACCTGCCATGATTTCGCCAGGGAAAGAACTTCCCGGATCCAAGCTCAGGAAGCATCGAGGTTGGCAGGTGGCCTCCGTCTTCAATCAGCGTCCCTGCTCCCTTCCTGATCCGGCATTGGCCCATCCAGCGTTTCGATCCTCCGCTCTTCAAACCTCAAACCAAAGCATCGTCCGTGCGTCTTCCGCAGTGTTCGACGCCCGGGTGATCGAACATGGCGATGGGTGCGCAAACAGGCTGGGCCGTGAGTTGTGGCCAATCGACGACGAAGACGCGCAAGGGCCATGAGCCCATGTGGGGCTGCTTTGGCTTTGGGCATCGGAGCAGATTCAGGGCCCCGTCGAGAGACAAGGTGCGCATGGCAAGGGAAACATGGCTTTGACGAGGTTCAAGACAGCCCAGGAATATAACACTTTCAATGCACCGCTGGCAGATCTTTCGGCATTTTTGGTAGGTTGGTGGAGAAAAGGCCAAGTCCGAATCTCCGTCCCTTCCATCCTTCCCTTCCTTCTCTCGCCCTCGGAACGGGCCGCGTGGGTCCGAGCGTGTGGGTCCGGCCTCTGACTAAGGCCTGCCCGGGCCAGATCGACTATGACGCCACGTTTGACGCGCGGCAGTCGTCGGCTCCAAAAGCACATCAGACCGAAGCTCACGCGGTCCTGGCAAGCGGTCGGCCTGTGCCAATTCCCAGCGTCGATCACAAAAGAGATGACGGCTGTTTTGTCCTTGGTTTGTCATTCTGCGAAAGGCGGGCAGTTGATTTTCTCTGGCCCCGGGACGAAGGAAGGGGAAACATGTGTTTGGATCGACCCACCAACTGGCTCTTGAAGTTTCGAGTTACCCCAAGGCCGCTCGAGGCCGGCGAGTGGAGGCCACCCACCCGTTGTTGGATGAGAGTTTGTGATCTGCGTTTGCGGCTCGGAGAACGAAACCAGTTGGGCAACAGTGCGACGCTCCCGGGTCATGTCTGAGTTCCTAGGGCATTGCCAGTCACGATGCTGACTCCGGCGGGCCCGCAGATAAGGAATAAGCGGGGAGGAGAAGGGGGCGTTTTGTACTATAAGGCGAACTTTCGGCCTTCGAATATTGAACACCACCACCCTGGAGACGACAAAACATTGCCTTTCCAGTCACTCACTCCCTTCTTCCCGTTTGACACTACGTTCCCCCTTTCTCCCAAACTTGACTGAACTGACAACCGCTGGCCAGCCCACGGCATCTTCTTTTCGGAATGCTTACAATGGACCCCTTGCTTCTTCTCAGATGTGAGTGACTGCGCTCTCTCTCTCTCTCTCTCTCATCTCCCCTTTCCCCGTGTCAATGTCGCCCAGGCTGATAATTCCAAAGCATTCCCTGTGGGCAGTCAGATCATTGGTTATGATACCATGACAACTGATAGAACATCCGATACCCTTGTTGTTCAGGTAAAGACACTCAACTCGACCGTTGAGAAGTATTTCGTCGAGGTATGATATCTATTCCAGGCTGCCCCCATCTGCACGCACCCAATATACACAGAATCCAACTATGCCAACAGGCCTCCCCGAGGTCCCAATGTGTAGATACTAAAGACCCCCCTCTCAGCCATTCCTGGCATCGTAGAGCCCGCGTGAGATTCACGGGCAAGTATATTCCAGCATGCTACTGGGACTCAAGTCCAGAAGCGAGCAAGCGGGGGCCGAGGGTTACTTGGGGGGCCTGTTGGCATCTCATCACGTGCTGCAAACCTCTTCCAACATCGTGTCAAGACTCACATTCCACCAAACCATCCTCCCCTTAGGTTCGCCCCCTTCCTGGCGCGCTCGCCGACGACAGTCTCCTCTCTCACTGGCTCTCCCTTGCCCAGGTCGCCAAGTTCATCCCCGAGTTCGTGCCCCGCCAGCTCCCCCCCAACGCCAACAGCAGCAGCAACGGCGCGCCCCCCACATGCAACATCACCGGCCCAATGCCGCCGGTGGACGACCGTGCGCTCAGCCCGGCCGCGTACGTGGGCGTGCTCATGGACCTGCACCGCCGCAGCGCGGGCCAGTCGCCCGAGGGCGGCAAGTTCGGCTTCCCCGTGGACGCGCCCTTCGGCTCCGGCTTCGGCGGGCTGGTGCTGCCCACGGGCTTCTGGGAGGCCAGCTGGCAGGCCTGGTGGACGCGCCACATGGCCGCGCTGCTGGCCGCCGAGGAGCGCGCGCGCGGCGCCTACGCCGACGACGAGGACCGCGAGTGCCGGGACCGGTTCATGGCCAAGGTCCTGCCGCGATACCTGGCGCCGCTCGAGACCGGCGGCCGGAGTGTCCGGCCGTGCCTGCTGCACATGAACATGTGGGGCGGCAACGTGCGCACGCGCTCCGACACGCAGACGCCGCTGGTGACGGATGCGAACGCGCTGTGGGGGCACTGCGAGGGTGAGTGCGCATGTTTTTTTTTTTTTTCTTGCCTCTTTTCTCTCCTCTCTCTCTCTTTTATTTTCTCTTCCTTTTCTTCCTTTTTTCCTCACCTTTCCCCCCCATCCCCCATTTTCTTCCCTTCTTTTCTTCCTCTTTTTTCTTCCCTTTTCCCTTTCTTTCCTTTTATCCTCCTTTTTCCTCTTTTTCTTTTTTCTTTCTCCTTCTCTTTTTTCTTTCTTTTTCTTTCTAGTGTCCTGTTTTTCTGTCTCAAAATGAACAGAGCTAACTCAACGAATCGTTTCACTATCGTAGCCGACCTCGGACCCATCTCTAACCCGCGGTACCAACTCGGCAGTGCGTACATCGACGTGTACAGGAATAGCGACCTCGTGTCAGAGCCCAAGGAGGACTTCGACTCGCGCGTGCTCGTTTACCAGGTTCGGCATCAGGTCTGCCTGTCGGCACTACACTCGAAGCATGGCCAGCTGCGGGAAGCGTAAGTAACCCTATGCCCTTTTTGGAGCTTTGCCGAGGGGAGGCGTGATGAGCAGACGAGACTAACCTTTTTTTTCTTTCTTCTTCTCCTCTCTCATTCAGCTTCCTCAAGACGATGAAGACTTTGGTTGCCCAGGTGGAAAAGGAGGGGAGCGCGTGAATTAGGCCTGGAGGAAACATTCCTGGAGAAGGCGTTGTTGGAGTAAGGCGTTGAGGTGGGATTAAGCGTGGATCGAAGTTCTAGAAAACCGCAGGCTAGGACGTGGTTGGAACCTCTCTACCTTTCCTTTCATAGCGTTTTGTTTCTCCTGCTAGAAGTCCAAGCAGACTCTAGCTTGGCAGCTCTCATGATGTGATAGACACACCAAGGGCCCCTTCATACCAGCACTATTTATTTTATAGATAGCGATTTATTTAATATGACCGCTTCTCCGCTCACTGTCCGTCCCTGGGCGCCTCGCGCGTCTTTCATCTGGATGAGGGCCGCGTTGGTCACGGGTCGATTCTCCATCGCCTACTGACTCGGTAAGCGTTTGTGACTCGCGGATAGCTGGGCGTAGACGAGAACCCGATGAGTTGCCTGGGGGCATACACGGGCCAAATCGAGTAAAACGGGCCCCATCCTCGTTCTAATGAAGATGCCACGTACAACGCCAATCACAAAATAAACATGCGGATCCTAGGTTCCGTACAAGCTTGTTCACTAACCCCGACTATCTCTTCGAGCGAAGCGAGGTCAGGGGTCTGGGAGGGTACCCCCAGGAAAAAGCCAGTCTGCCTTTTAACCTTGTTTTTTTCTTGGGGGTACCCCCAAAACCCCCGACCTCGCTTCGCTCGAAGATGCTATAGTAATAGTATAATCGGGGGTAGTAAATGAGCGGTGCACGCATTCTAGCATCCGCATGTTTATTTTGTGATTGGCACTGTAGTGTGACCTCAAGTATTGTGTTTCCATGACCAAATTTTGTGTGGGGGAGGGGAGAGCAGAGTAGTTGCGGCTGGTCTCGCGGCTTCCACTACCTCCTTCCGTCTGATATCGAGAGTGGTGCCGGGGAAAGCTCGGATGCTGGACATGGAGGCAGCGCGGAGGACATCTCGAGTAAATGCGGGAGTGGCCACCGTTCTGCCCACCGCGAAGTGAACACGCTTGGCGAACACTGGCGATTGAAGGCAGCAAAGTGGTAGTGGCATATCTTCCTCGAGCCTGCTAGCGGCAGCCGATCTTGTGTCCGTAGCACGAGCCCCTTTTGTTTGTCAATACTGAAAAGCCTGCAGGGGTGCCAGGGGTCGGGAATATTTCAGCTAGCTGGAGAAGGTGCATTCTCAAACCCGGAGCCAATTTAAACCCGCACCCCCTGAGCCTTCGGTCAACGCGTCGCCGTCGCAACGGGTAACCGTTTTTCACCCTCTCTCTCTCTCTCTCTCTCTCTCTCTCTCTCTCTCTCTCATTTCTCTCTCGCACCTCTCTGCTTCGTTCCACATAAAAAAAAAAACCAAGGAAGAAAACACACCGTTCGTTCCACCGAGCAGCTAGCCAAGATGGCGACAGTCAGCCTTATCGCCACCAACGACAAGCCCTCGAGCCTGTTCTCGACCCCAGCACCTCCCCGACCAATCTCAGCCTACCCTACTCCAGCGCTCAGCAGCTCTCCACTGCCGGAGCCCGATTGTTCCGTGGGCTGGGCGAATACGTATGGCGGCTCGGGAGTCTTTCAGCCTCGCGCACGCCACGGAACGCCAGACAGCTTCTACAAGTGCGATATACCCCGGGGTCCGCGCGATGCAAGCCGCAAACGCAAGGAGTCGCCAGCGTCACCACCGGTGTCAAATTCAGCGTCCGTCCATGCCCCGAGAGCACCCGCCGCCGACACGACCGGAGACGGCCGCGCAACGACACGAGACCCAAAGCGCCGCAAGAACCATCAGCATCAACATCAGAAGAAGCCCCCCCAGAAGCGAGACGGTATGCCAGAACGAACCACCTACCCGGATTCGGATAGCGAAGGGGAGAGGGAAAGATCAGCAGCAGCAGCAGAGGTGCCACCGGTCAAGCTTCGGCAGCAGCCGCGGCCGCCCCATTGGCCGCCAGCTGCCGCCTCGGACAGCTCGTCAGCTCAGCATGGTGTCCCGCTGACGGCGACTCCGAGCGATCCGCCGCCGCCGTACACGCCCTACGACTCCGACCCACAAACGACTGCGGAGCGTCAAGGAGACCCTGGTGGCGCCTCGCAGTACGTTCCTCGTGCCTATCGTGCTCCACGGGTGCATCCGGCCTTTCTCCAGAGCTGCATGGCGGCTCCGCACCAACAACAGCAGGCCGTTCCTCCCAGCAACCACCTTTCTGTAGCGCCCAAGGCTCTGATGCCACCGCTCTCTCTGCTTGAAACCAGCGTGATTGCGGCGCCGCCACCACCGGTGGTCGTTCCATACCGGAGTCTGAGCTCGGCTTCGCTCTTCCTGCCCGAGGCCGCGCCGCAGGTACAGGCATATCGCCGACTCCAGAATGCCCGCGGGCCGTCGACCCTTGACGAGAACGCGCGCAACATATTTGCCGCCGACGCCGCCTCCTCCGCCTCCACGACTCCGTCGGCCGCAAATGACGTTCCAGCCGAGGGGCAGAAAGTGGCCGAGATTTCCCTGCACCCGGAGCAGCTGGCCATCGTCGAGCTCGCCGCGACAGGGAGGAACGTCTTCTACACCGGCAGCGCGGGCTCGGGGAAGAGCTGCGTCCTCCACGCCATCGTGGCTCGGCTGCGCGCCATGGGGAGACGGGTGAGCGTCGTGGCGCCTACGGGCCAAGCGGCGATTAGCATCAAGGGCACAACGACATTTACCTTCTGCAGCTGGACGCCCGACCATTTCAAGAAGCCAATCAAGGTGCTCTGTGGTATCTCCAAAAGACCGATGGTCCAGAAGCGCTTTTGCGAAGTTGATACGCTCATCATCGACGAGATCAGCATGGTCGAGAACCTGCACTTCGAGCGCATAAATGCTGTTATGAAGGCGGGCAGGTCTGAGAAGGAGGAATATAAGAAGAACAAGACGAATGCATGGAAATTGCCCTTTGGTGGTGTTCAGGTCAGTAGGAGAAGTATGGGCAACACCAACACAGGCAGAGCAGGCAGAGAAAAAGTCCTGGCTTGCAAATTTTACAGGAGCTTTGCTAACAATACCTCTTTTACTTGGTACGTGATAGATGATAGTTACCGGGGACTTTTGCCAGTTACCTCCCGTCCAGCCTTTCCAGTATTGCATGGAGTGTGGAAAAGAAATGCAGCACGTGCGAACTCCTCTGGACGTGGAGACCGGCTCCGGAGACCGGCTTGTCCACCGATGCGTTCCATGCAGAAAGCAGTATCACGACAACGACAAGTGGGCCTTTCGCTCGGACGCGTGGACCGAGTGCAACTTCACACACGTCCATCTGCGGGCCATCCATCGGCAAAACGACCTCAACTTCGTGCGCATGCTGCAGAAGTGCCGGCTTGGCTTCGCCTTCCGGCCGAACGAAGTCGACCTGCTGATGGTGCGCCGGGCGGTGACAGCCAACGCCGTCAAGTTGCTCTCGACGCGCAACGAGGTGCGCCAGACCAACGCCGCGGCCTTTGCACGGCTCAAGACGCCGCCGTGGCGCTACACGTGCCACGACACGTTCCACAAGTCGCAGCCCGAACACGAGGACCGCGCCAGACGCGACGCCGACGGGAACCTGAGGGCGCTCAACGGCCACCGCTACGACACCAGCTTCCAGCTCAAGAAGGGCGCCATCGTGGTGCTGCTGACCAACCTCGACCTGGGCGCGGGCCTGTGCAACGGCAGCCAGGGCATCATCGCCGGCTTCGAGGCCTACAACGAGGCGCTGCTGCTGGGGCAAGGCGGCGCGGGCGAGTACGCATCCGTGCGCCAGATGAACCTGCTCGAGTTTGCCGAGAAGCAGAGCCACGCGCCGGGCAACGTGTGCTGGTGGCCGATCGTCAAGTTCCACAACAAGCAGCAGCGCACCATCATGGCCGACTGCCAGGTGCACGAGGTCGGCGAGAAAGAGCCCTACAGCCTCATGTGCCGCACGCAGGTGCCGCTCGCGCCGGCCTGGGCGCTGAGCATTCACAAGTCGCAGGGCCTGACGCTAGACCGCGTCGTGGTCAACCTGACGCGCGCGTTCGAGGAGGGCCAGGTGTACGTCGCGCTGTCGCGGGTCACCAGCCTGGAGGGCCTGTCGGTGGAGGGCACCCGGGAGGGGCTGAACAGGATCGCCAAGGGGGGCAACGCGGCCGTGAAGCAGTTCCTGTATGAGAATTTCAGGGACATCATGAGGGAGATGGAGAAGGACGCCAACATGGGCTCGGAGGGGGGAGATTAATCAGGGTTCGGGGGGGAGGAGAAATGAAGATATAAGGAATCCGGGAGAAGGGGGGTGGCTTGGAGACACGAGAAGTGGGGGGTGAGAGCTGGGCGAGGGATGGGCGATTCGATACGGTAGATTTCCGACAAGGTTCTTTGCGCTTCGCACAAGCATTAGCACGGCGTTTTGGACTGGGGGCATGTGTTGGAGAACATTCGATGCCTCCTTTTTTTTTTCGTCTTTCTCTGTTTACACATTCATCAGCAGGAGGAATGGGTTTTTGCTCTACCGATACCCGGCGGCCGATATCCCCTCCCAACTCTCGTCATTCCGAGATCCATTTGTGTGCGATATCTTGTGTACATGTGTTTCCACGGTTCCAAAATGCTAGGCGGGATAGGGAAAAAAAATAACCACTGACGGAGGCGAGAAAGGCTTCGCCATGCAGAGTTCTGTACGCGAAGAGACCTGGTCTTTCTCTTTATATATCAGAGGAGAGCCCGAGGTGAGGGATCCGTTGTTACATAACTCCAGGAAATAGCATCTGAGCATTGTGGTTAAGCAAATAAGCTGGTGCTCCGGTGCTATGTACTATTATTGTTATAGTATCTTCGAGCGAAGCGAGGTCGGGGGTTTGGGGGGAACCCCCGGGGGAAAAAAGGTTGAAGGTAGAGCTGTCTTTTTCTGGGGGTTCCCCCCAGACCCCCGACCTCGCTTCGCTCGAAGTTGTCTCGTGATAGATGCGGTCAGTTAGGCCATGCCCTTTGAAGAGCGCCCGGATAGCATGGTGTGCCAGGTAGGAACGTCGTCGCGCTCCCCACCCCCTTCTGGCAAGGCTTTGATGATCCTCGTGGTGGACTCGGGGTTAATGCGACTTGATTCGTTACTCTCATATACCAATACAGCCAGATTCCATGGCTGCTCGACATCGCCGTGGATCTTCCCGTTGTCAGCTAAGAAGAAATTCCACCGGAAAGAGAAGCGAACACGTACAGTAATACGGGGAGAAGACGGCAATACTTGGCAGTGGAAAAAAAAGAGTAAAGAATAGAGCATGTTAACTGAATCAATTATCCTGCCTTCTAGGTATCGGGCATCTGCCTTAGGTACCCGCATGTCAATCAGTTTTCTCTTTCTCTCTTACTCTTTGGACTATTTTCAATTATCCAAGGCACTTTGTGTCGATATCTCTCCTCTCCTGCCAGGGTCTCCCGGTCTGGGTATCGTGCCAACAAGGACAAAAACATGAGAGTCTTCTCAAAAGATCCAGTCCCTCCCGCTCGAGTCCCTAACCGCTTCCCATCCCAGCCAGCCCCCCTCCTCCCCCCGTGGCCCCCTTCCCTTCTCACCCACTCGACCCGTTGTCCCGCCGGAACCTCCTGTCGCGGAGGATGGCCACAAGCTTCTCGAAGCCGTCGTCGACGTCCCGCGCCGACTTGGCGCCCACGAGGACGCACTTCCCGTTCATAAAGATCAGACACGACACCTTGGGCGTCCGCATGCGGTAGATCAGCCCGCCGAAGATCTCCGGCTCGAACGACACGCGCTGGCGGTGCTCCGGGTGCGTCGCGAGCGCCTGCAGCTCGAGCGACCACGGCACGTTGACCGTGGCGACGACGTTCTGCACCGCGATGTCCACGGGCTTGATGTTGACCATGGCGGTGGTGGCCACCGTGCCGTTACTGTTGCCACTTTCACCACCGATTCTGCCGTTGCGAGCATGACTAACACCACCACCACCACCACCACCACCACCACTATCATCACAACCCTCGCGACGCCTATTCAGCGACGCGACCACCGTCGCAACAGCCTTTGCATGCCGCGCGCATGCCAGCCGCGCGTCGGCCACCGTCTTGTTCCCCGTGCAGACCATCTTGCCGGTGCGGAAGATCAGCGCCGTGGACGAGGGCTCGCGCATGCGCACGATCAACGCCGCGAACCGCTTCGGGTTGTACTCGGCGTTGTACATCGTCTGGGCCATCTCGTGGAGCGGGAGGTTGATATCGCTGTGCGTGCCGGTGGCTGTAGCGGTACTACCTCCGGCGGCGGCGGCGGCGGCGGCAGTTTCAAGACTGTTGCTGTCGCAGGACCCATGGGCATCCATGCACGGGTGCATCTGCACGAGGCGGGCGGTGACAACGACGTTCCGGATTTGCGGCCTGGAAGGCTGGGGGGGCATGGGGAGAGCCTCTGCCAGCGCGGACGCAGGTCCAGCGGAGGAGGCCTGGCGGGGCGAAGGAGGCTTGACGCCCTGGACAGCTCTCCTCTTGCAAGAAGCACGGGTAACGGACGCCATGGCTGAATCACGTGAGAAACGAACGTGCTTTACGAGTGCTCGGAATTGGCTATATTGGGTGCGAGCCAGCAGATAGGTTGGGGATGGTTAGCAGTGAGCCTTGCAACATGATGAGCAAGAGAACGGCTGAAAAGATCAAGGAGTAGGCCATGTGGTGCCAATGCGCGGGCATGTTGAGCACGAGATAGTCCTGCATACAGCAATAGCTGGAGGATCGGCTCTCCGTCGACAAGAGGGGCCAAGAAAAACGAGGATAAAGTGTAGAGCTTGATTTGATGGGGCTACAAGCTGGCGGGCCAGTGATGTTCGCGAAGAAGGTTGAGAGATATAGAAAGAAAAATAGAAAAACGATGGGCCAGATGTAAATTGTTTAAATACCCAGTCCATGGGTCATAGAGTGCCTTGGCTTCACCAATATCAACCTCTGCCTCCCTGACCTATTGCCTTCAAGATACACAGGGGAAGGTTAGTCGCTTTCATTCCCATTCACATGAATGGTCGGACAGGGCTATACAAAGGCCCGGACGGGAATAGTAGATAGTTTCGTCCTATACTCAACCAGTGCTTGGTTCTTCTTTCTATCTCGTAATACGCAGGTAGTTGGGGTTCTTAAGTCTCACGCTAGTTCCTATATCTGTCTGTTCAAACAACTATTTCCCAGCAGCGAGGTGAAGTAGCTGTCTTCTGTACATGGCCAGCTAGAGAGAAGAGATCAGAGCCCGTTCCACTATTGCCCCCCAGGGACTTACTTACGCTCACAGGGCGGTCCTCGAGAGCCCCGGTCGTCCTATATAATATGTGGCACTTGTGAGAAGTCATCAAGCCTTGGGATGACTTCGTTCTCCATCATGGTGATGATGCGACTGGCGACAGGCTGTCCAGATGGAACCGGATGGAAAAGGATATTGGCATAAACAAGAGCCTATCTAAACAGCTTCGTACAGCAGGACCACTACTCACACGCCTTCGTCATCTCCATACACGTCTTGAAGTAACAAATTTACAGTGCCAATCACAAAATAAACATACAGATCCCTCATTTCCCCAAGCATCCGTACACTACAAAATCTTCGAGCGAAGCGAGGTCGGGGGTCTGGGGGGCACACCCAGGGGGAAAAAAACGGTTGAAAAGTAGAGCTTTTTTTCCCCTGGGGGTACCCCCCAGACCCCAGACCTCGCTTTGCTCGAAGATACTGTAGCAATAGTACCATCGGGGTCAGTAAATGAGCGTATACTCCCTCCCATAGACCACAACTCCGGGGTATCGGTAAGCAACTGGTAAGCATTCGTGTCATTTTTCCCCCTCCTCAACGCTCTGCCTGGCTGCAGTAGCCTCGCCCCCTCATTGCCGGCTCCCGAGCCGACTGAGCCCCCCCTCTCTCGACACGGCGGCGCTAAGGCCGCCGTCCAGCCTCGTGCCCATGCGGCTGAGTCCCAGCCGTCCATCGGCGCCCGCGGCGCCCCCCGCCGCCATGCCCCTCCTGATCTCCGCGTCCTCCTCCTCGGCCAGGTCCAGGTCCTCGGCCGGCAGGCGCACGGCACGGTCTAGCACGACGGGAAGGTTGCGGTGGCGGCCGCGCCACATGACGATGACGATGATGACCTTGCTGCCGGCGTAGAAGCCGCCGCCGAAGCAGAGGGCGGTGCCGGGCAGGCCCATAGACAGACCGTTGCAGGCGTAGGCCGACACCACCTCGAACATGATGTTGAAGACGCTGAACACGACCGGCCGCGCCTGCGAGTGCGACGTCTCGATCAGGCAGATCAGCCACACGGCCAGCACCAGGAACCACATGTCGTGCGACAGCTGGCTGCGCACCTGGTGCGACCGCAGCTGCGCGTCGCTGTTGTGCACCGCCTGCGGCAGCTGCTGCTGCGAGGGCAGCTCCGGCTCGCTCTGTGCGCGCACGAAGGGTGGCCGGCCGCGACTGCTCA
This sequence comes from Echinosphaeria canescens, assembly GCA_011319275.2. Lineage (NCBI taxonomy): Eukaryota > Fungi > Ascomycota > Sordariomycetes > Sordariales > Helminthosphaeriaceae > Echinosphaeria > Echinosphaeria canescens. The sequence goes on along the minus strand of WXYE02286600.1, from coordinate 1,463 downwards.
TGCCTTCCTGGTGATGGTGGCCCCCATGGGACAGGGTCGTGGAGCTGGCCGAGCTGGGGGCGGGCGGCATGCCCATGCTTGGTAGTCGAGTATTCGTATTGCTCTCCTCCTCGTTGCTGCCTGACGCGTGCGTGGGCGTGATGGGGACGCCCACGCCATTGAAGTTGGTGACGCGCCGCTGCAGGCGGTTGAGGATCGCCTGCCCCCCGCGACCGATAGTCGTCATTGTCCGCGCTGTCCGCGTCCTGTTCAAGGACAAGCGGGACATGTGCGACCTGGCTGATCGCGGCGATATCAATTCCGGCTGCGGAGAACGGAAGAGGGACGCTGCTGCAGCTTGTGCGGCCTCCTCGTTCGCCTCGTCTTCTGGATGTGCTGGTTCCTCCCGGGATTTGAGGTCGCTTCTGTAGATGCCCAATGAGCGCTCCTCGTAAACGTTCGAGGAACGAAGGGTAATAAGTTCGGGATAGGCGGCCTAGATACTGTTTTAGTATCTGATCGTATCATGAAGGTTACCCAGGGTACGGAGCGCCAACTCACCAGATAGATGATTACCATGAGGAGGACTTGCACGCTGAAATAGAGGCCGGACATGGAGAAAACTGCGAATCCCCCGTATACGCCCGCTGTTAAGATGCCGTTAGCCACGAGTTCAGATAGTTGCACTTTTTTTTTTTTTTTTCCTTTCTTTTCACAGACATATCACGTACCATCGGCTTGGTAGAGAGCATCAATCACTCGCTGGCCTGGCGCAATGTCCCAGACGACCGGGTTCCCGATGCTCAGCACCAGGATGCCGACCCAGCCGACGGCCAGCAGCGTGCCGATCCAGCCCACAAGCTGGAGCGTCGCCCGCGCGTCGAACAGGTGCGTATAGACGCGGCGCGGGTAGCGCAGGATGAAGTCGAGCGTCTCCCGCCAGAGCTCGATCTCGTGCGAGTCGTAGCCGGCGCGCTGGAGCCAGCGCAGGGCGCGGGACATGGTCCAGATGATGAGGCGCAGGAAGGCCGGGTACAGCGGGCTGCCGGCGGCGATGAGCAGCGACGACGTCAGAAGCGGGTAGACCTTGTCGGCCAGCGAGACCATGCCCGCGTCCCACAGCACGTAGCCGATGCCGTTGAAGTGCGAGATGGAGAGGAAAATGCCGGACCACCATGGGTTCTGAGCGTTCACGAGCGAGATCTCGGGGCTGTCGGTGGAGAGCCACGCGCCCAGCGCCAGCGCGCCGAGAAACTGCCACAGGATGAGGTAGGCAATGACGGTGAACATGAGGATCTTCAGTGCGCGGTACTCGACACCGCCGAGGTACTCGCGCTCCGATGCGGTCAGGTTGAAGAATTGTGCGTTGCGCCCGATGGTCCGCCGCGCTGGGTGGAGGAAGGACTTAAAGCTGAACTTCTTTTCCTTCTGTTCATTCTGTGCGTCGTCGTGCTGTGGGCTTTCCTCTGCCGGCTGCAGATAGG
>WXYE02286494.1:0-13874 GCA_011319275.2 Echinosphaeria canescens | reverse complement strand
CCGCTCCGACCTGATGATCCTCGCCGGGCGCCCGGGCATGGGCAAGACCTCGCTCGCCACCAACATCGCCTTCAACGCGGCGCAGCGCTGGATGCGCGACATGAAGGACGGGATTGAGCCGGATCGCTCGCTCGGCGCGAAGGTCGACCATCCGGACAAGCCCGCCTGGCCGCCCGCCGGAACCCCGCGTATCCAGGCTCGCGTCCCGAGCGATACGACCGTGTTGCCGCCGTTCTGACCGCATCGGGCGAAATCGGGATGTCGGTCGCAGGCGGGGATGGCGGTGATTGGATTGGACGACTCGGACCTTGCCCAGCGCGGGCGAGAACGCGAGCGTCTCCTCGGTGAAGAACGTGTGCATGCGATGCAGATCACGCCCGACAAGGGCAAGGGCAGCCGCAAGAAGCGGGAGATGCTGACCTGATACGGCCGGCCCTACGACCCGGACAGCGGCGTGACCGTGGACGCGGCCGCGCTGCGGCGCCGCTACTTCGCCGACGGCAAGCCCATTTTCCTCAACAGCGAGGCCGAGTGGGACTGGCTCGCTGGTGCACCCGACGGCTTCGTGCCCCTGGCCGCCCACCACGACGCGCGCCGCCAGCTCGCCGCCGTGGCCGTGGCCGGTCGCTACGAGCCGCCTCAGTTCGCGGACCTGAGCGACCCGCAGGCCGTCGCCACAAATTACCAGTCGCGCACCTTCACATACACCGACGCGGGCAAGGACATGTTCGACGCGAAGCTCAAGGAGGTCACGAAATTTGCGCTCATGGCCCAGGCACGACCGGCTGCGGCGAAACAGGGGCGAACGTGAGTTGTGCGGGGAGGGGGTTGCTAAGCCTAGGGGCGATGATGGTGGCGGGGTGGCAGTTCAACAGCTGTATATATCTCGAACAAACACGCTTCAACATACAGTGCCAATCACAGAATAAATATGCAGCTCCCTCATCTCCCGTATACGTTGTTTGTCCTAACCAGTCTATTTCGAGCGAAGCGAGGTCGGGGGTCTGGGGGGTACCCCCAGGAAAAGAACGTTCTACCTTTCAACTTTTTTTTTCCTGGGAGTTCCCCCCAGACCCCCGGCCTCGCTCCGCTCGAAGTAATTATTTATATTAATATGATCAGGGTCAGCAAACAAACGTGTACGGACCCTAGGATCTACATATTTGTTTTGTGATTAGCACTATATCCAGTCGAATACCAAAGTCTTGTCCACATGTCGTGATGCTCCTCCCTCCTAGGGAAACCTATCGTGGGGCCCCATATTCTTAAAGACGTGATGGGAAGATCTGTATAGATGCCTCACTCCAGTCATAGCTACTCGAACTGCTGCTATATCTTTTCTGATACCTCCCCTTGGCGCACCCATCTCCGTCTTGAATCCTTCATATCAGAGTCTTTTTTTTTTTTTTAACAGTGAACACTTACACGCACGAATACATAACATCTATGCCAGGCGACCCCACTGATTGCCCACCTAGCCCCTCCTCTTCCCAAGTCCTCTCCGTCTTACGAACCCCCCCTCGCGGCCAGCACGTTCATGACCTCCTTCTCCCTGTCAGCGACCGTCTTCATGGCCTTCTCCTGCAGGGCCGTGATCTTCTTCCCGACGGCGAAGAAGGCGTCCGGCCCGACCAGGCCCTCCTTGCGCCACTTCTTGCTGCGGCTCTCGCGCCAGTGCGTCTCCTCGCGGATACGGTCGCGCCAGCGTGTGGCCGTGTCCCTCGCGCGCGCGCGCAGCTGGTCGGGTGTGGCCGGGTCCAGGCTCATGGTCAGCTCGCACGGGCTGTCGGGCCCGGCCCGCTGCGGCTGCTGGTTGAAGCCGTCGCTGTTCTGCACCGCGCTCATGATCGCCTTCACGTTGGCCTCGTCGTGCGCCACGATGCTCCACCGCCGCCCGCCCAGCGGCGCGATCGTCGCTAGCTCGCGCAGGGGCGTCGTTCCCGCCCCTGCCCCCCCTGCCGCTGCCGCCCCGCCTCCTCCTCCTCCCGTCCCTGCACCCCCACCTCCACCCATCCCTCCCGTTCCCGAGGAGGATTTTCCGCCGTGGTGGTGGCTATTATGACCACTGCTGCTGCTGCTGCTACGAACCGCTACCGACCCCAGCGCGTCCCCGCCCAGGCTGTTGGCCGCCGCGGCCGACGTCGCGCCCGCCCTGATGCGCGCCAGCTCCGGGCCGAAGTGGTCCTCGGCGCGGCGGTATCGGGCCGACAGCTCCGTGAGGTCTGACGGCTGCGTGAGAGCGCCTTCGTCTCCGTTGCCGTCGCTCCCATCCCCGGCGCCGCTGGTCGAGGAGGAGGGCGTGCCGTCCTCGCCCGAGGAGCCATCGTCGTACGCTTCGTCCTCGTGCAGGCGGCGGCCCGGCCTGGGCGCCTTGGCGGCGGCCTTGGACGCCTTGGTGGCCTTCTTGCCCTTCCAGCGACGGGTGGTGTAGGAGGTGGAGGACGGGCCGGAGCGGGGCAAGGCGTTGGAGGAGGAGGAGGAGGTGGAGGGGACGAGGAGACTGGTGGGGATCGCGAGCGGTCTTCGAAGGGGGACGCTTCTTGTCGAGAAGTCGTGCAGCTGCGTGAGGACGGTTGGTGAGGAGGGAGGCGCGCTAAGTTGAAAGCAGGGGAAATTGATGGGATAGTTGATTTAGTTGCCGATTTTCCCGTGTCCACCCACCGTCTTTATCCTATTTTTTTCCTTTTTTTTTTTCCTTTTTTTTTTCTCTTTTTTTCTTCTTCCGGAGACATGGGACCCAGTAAACCCTACAACAAATACACTTTTTCTGCCATTGAGCGAGGAAAGGGCCGTGGCATACCTCGAAAAGACGCAGCCGCGCCCGAACGAGCTGCGCAGAAGCGCATTGGAGGCGGAAAGGGTCCTCATGACGACGGCGCTGGTGAAACACGCCGTCAATGTTTTTTTTTTTCCTCTCTTTGCGGCCAGGCCGAGAAGTTCCGAAGCACGTAAGCTGCCGGCGACGGCGGGCAGCTTGGTGAAGTGACTAAGTGGTGGCGGGGTTATTATACTGTAGTACTAATTCGAGCGAAGCGAGGTCGGGGGTCTGGGGGTAACCCCCAGGAAAAAAAAAAAGAAGAAGAAAAAAAAGGGTAAAAAGAAGAGCAGGCTTTTTCTGGGGGTACCCCCCAGGCCCCCGACCTCGCTCCGCTCGAAGATGATCTAGTAATAGTAGTAACCTAGGATCTGCATGTTACGAAAATTCTCATTCGGGCTTTCCTATTAGAAAGATTGCTCTTGAAATTTAGCAAAATTGCAATCGCGAAAATCCCCATCGACAACCCCGTCGCCGTCGCCGTCAAGCTTCATCTCATCTCGTGACAAACTCCTTTTTTTCCCCTCGTACGCCTGGCATCTTTCTTGGCACAATCCACCCACACCCCGCTCTATCTGATGCTACATCTCAAGTCACTCGCTTGCAATTGTCCAGGCTCTCCTGTACTATGTCTTCCTCATCATGGACTCCACATCATGCCTGCCAGTCAACCGCCCCCTTTTACCATCGCCTCTCAGACTCCTCAAACGCCTTCTCAGCTCGCCGGGCCATGCTACCGAGGAACCCCCCAAAGCCGGAGCCGGAGCCCGACTGCTCTTCTCCCTCCCGAGGCTCTTCGTCGTCGTCATCGCGCCGGTGGTGGTGGTGGTGGTGCCTGTGAGGCTCCTCCTCCTCCTGGCCGAACTCGTTCTCGTGACGCTCCTCCCGCTCCTCCCGCTCGCGCGAAGCGGCGCGGGTGTGATGGCTGGGCGCATCCTCCTCGCCCTCGCCGTAGCGCCGCGTCTCCTGCTCCTGACGGTGTCCGCCCTGGGAATCATCCCACTGGCGCTCCACTCGCTCCTCGCCGCCGCCGCCATAGCCCGGCTCCGGGCGCCTCTCAGTCACCTCCCGGTAGTCCTGGCCCGACTCGCCTTCGTACCCGCCGCCGCCCTGGTCGCGCTGCTCGTAGCGGCTGTACTCCTGGCGCTCCCGGCCGTCGGCGTACGTCGTGTCCGTGTACTCCGACTGCCCGTAGCGACCGCCGCCCTGCCGGTCGTACTCGGTAGTGGTGGTCTGGTTGTAGCTCGAGCCGGACGCGTCGCGGCCGCTCGACTGCCATGACTGGGTCTGCTCTTCTTCCCGCCTGCCGCCACCAAGCAGGTTTCCGGCGACAGAGTTAAAGAGCCCACCTAAACCGCCCTCACCACCGCCTCCACCTCCGCCAAACGATGTCTGCTGTTGGGGCCTCCCGTCCATGCGAGGGATCTTGATGCCGCTCTCGTTTTTGACCATGTCGGACAGCCCGCCGCTGAAAGCGCCCATGATGGCTCCGGCAGCCTGGTTCGCAATCTTGTCTTCCATCGTGTTTCCGCCGCCGCCGCCAGTGTAGGTCTTGTGCATGTGCAGCGGCTTGCCGCAGCCGTGGCCCGAATCCTGCACGCCCTCCTTGTGGTTCTCGCCGCGCAGGACGCCGTCGCGGCTCAGCTTGCGGCGGTACTCGTCCTTCTGCCAGCCTTCCATGCCGTTCCACCACTGCTCCACAGAGCGGAACATGATGCTACGCCCGTCGCGGGCGCCGTCCTCTCCCATGTCGCGCTGGGCGGGATGGTGCATGACCCCGTGAATGATGCGGTTCAGCAGACGGTCAACGTCCAGGTTGTGGTCATCCCAGGCCTGCATCAGCTGGGGCACAACCCAGCCGACAACCTTGGCGGCGGTACGGCCGGCGACCTCGTTGAGGATCTGCATGTCATGTCCACCCACGTCAGCTTTCTTGGTCAAAAGAGGCAATCAATCGCCTTGCCCGGATCGGTCATACGTTTGAAAAATGATCCTTGGACAGCATAGAATGGGTGGGATCCGAGGAGTTGTCGTTGTCAAAGACGATGAGCTGCTCGTTCTTGCTGCTCTGGATGATCTCCTCCGAGCCAGTCGACAGCTCGTTCTTGATCTGGCTGATGACCGGCACGACGAAGGGGGCGATGACGGAGAAGACAAAGACGGACAGCTGCTCCTCGAGCTGTTCGATGATCTTGGGCAGCACGGGGATTTTCTCGATGGCCTCTGTGATGGACATGATCAGCTCGTCGTGGAATTCGATGGCCGGCATTATCTGCCGAAAGATGTCCGAGATTTGCTGGGTGAAGGCCTCGGGGTCCCGGGGCGAGATTTGCATGTTGCCCATCTGGGCCGCCTGCGCGTTGCTTTGAATGTCGTCCAGCTTCTGCTTCTTGTCGTCGCCTCCAAAGAGACCGCTGGGGATCATGCCCAGCAGATCCTTCAGGACGCTCGTGTCGCTCTGCTGACTGTTCTGGAGCGTGCCCTCGAGCTCCTGGATCTCGTTCTGGGTAAGTTTGTCCGACACTAGATGGTCGCGTTAGTCGATTCATGTTGCGGCCAACCTGTAGCATTTTTTCCTTGGGGCCCATTCATACCTTCGCCGGTGACTGAGTGCAAAAAGTCGACGCCGCCAAAGGTGCCGGTAACGACGGGGTAGACGGAGTGACGGGCGCCGTGGAGCCTGATGCTGGTGTCACGGCCAACGTGGGGGAACACGTCGCGCTCACCCATCTCGGTCAGGGCAAGTTCGACGTAGTTGCTGTGAGCCAGGAAATCTGCATCTCATATTAGCGATGTGGTCGTGGTCTTGTTTTCGAAAAAAAAAAAAAAAAAAAAAGAAAAAGAAAAAGAAAAAGAAAAAGAAAGAAAGAAAGAAAGAAAGAAAGAAGAAGAAGAGGCTCGCTTCATACCCTCCAGACAGTGCAGGCCAGTGCCCAGGAGCCGCAGTGCTTCGTACAGCTCTGCCTTGTTGTTTGACTGCTGGAAGGAGCGGCCCAGCTGGATGCACTTGGCGAACAGGCGACGGACATGCAGGGCCGAGTTCATGATGTTGGCGCCTTCGTTCGCAATGTAGTTCTGAAGGAGCGCGCAGTCAGCAAAATTGCGCCAGCCCAGTTTAGACTGCTATAGTATGGTGGTATCTTCTAACCTTCATGCCCGTTTCCGGGTCGATGGCCAGCTCGATGGACTCGTTGATTGGGCCACGCAGGCGGCGGTCGTATTGCCGAGCGTCTTCGTTGTCGGCGTAGTTTTTCGGGTTGTCAATGTGATCCTTGGAAGTAGCATGGCATCAGCTTGGGGCCCTCTCAACGTGCGCTTCCTCGGCAAGAAATATGGATGGTGATGGACAAGACTCTCTCTCACCTCGGGGCGATAGCATCCCAGACGCTCAGCCGTCACCTCGAACTCGCGGCTGCCGAAGCCAAAGGACATGAATCCCAACACGCAAAGCAGCAGTCGGATAGCCTCGGCCGACACGGACTGGAGAGGCGCGGGTTAGTCTGTGCGCGCCACAGAAACGAAGAGAGAATAATTGCAGGGGCATCTTAATGTCGAACCTTGACCGTGCCCACGTCGATGGCCTGCGAGTAGTCCCTCAGCCAGTTGCCAAAGTAGACTCTGGACACCATCATCTTGTTGAACTTTTTGCCGCCGACGGCGCGGGCCATGAGGATGTTAAGCTGTCGTGGGGTTCTGGGTCAGCCTCGACCCCTAGCGCGGCATGATACGGGAAGGGGGGAAGGAGACAAAGTCTCGTGGCTGGGTTCCTACAAGAGTATCTTCGATGTCGCCATGGCGCCCTGTTGTATTGGGAGGAAGGTGTTAGAATCAAGACGGCTGGCTCAGCAAAGAATGGAAAAGACGAAGGGGGGGTGGGGGGCGAAAGGGAGGAAGCGCACAGTTTTGTCCCTCGACGCTGGAAATGCCTGCAATGTTGCCGGCGCCAAAGGCATGGGCCGGCCTCGCGAAGATGAGAACGGCGATGAGGGCCACAAGGAGGGGCCCAAACGGGCTGGACCAGGAAGAAGCCATGGCGCTCAAGTTGCAGACACGGGGGAATCAACTTCTTTCTTCTACTCGGAGAGGGCAGAGATGAAGGCTGATGGAGGGAAAGAAAGATGGAGATGAGTGAGTTGTTTGTTTGTCTTGTACCCTCAGGGTCGTGGTTGATTTTTGGATTTGGATTTATTTGATTCTTGATTTTCCCCCCTCGACCGGAAGCAGTCGTCACAAGTTGGAGTGAGGGGAAGGAAGGAGGGGCAGGGAGAGTTTCGTTTCACAACCTCAAGCAGGAAATGCGTCGAATACGTCGCACTACATAGTTCTTACGCCAAGGCCGCTTGCCAAGACAACTTGGTACTCGACTCATCAATCAAAGGGGCACGATGCTGCCAAGACGGCTCCATCCTGTTTACGATGGCGTTGAAAAGGGAGGGGGGGAGCGGGCAAGTCCAGGCAAGGGAAAGAGGGGTATGACTCTGACATCATGCACGTTCGCTAACCCCTCCACACCGCGTTTTCTCCACTTTTCAACACCGCGACGCTTGTCAAGCAGTCAAGATAGTCAAAACGCTCCCCGCCAGAAATCAGGATCGTTTTGTAGCCCGCCTTGTTCCAGCTCGAATGGATCTAATTACAGTTTTTTTCCCCCCCCATTGAATATGAGCTTGGTCTGTCTAATTACATATAACCAATAATTTGGCTGAGAAATGGCCAGATAATTTACACGAAGCCGGGACAGCCGGCGGGGGTGGTTAGGTGTGGAGGGGTCCAACCCGTTGCTTTTGGTACAAAGAAACAGAAATTAAATTCTCTACTTCTAACTCGGTGCCTCATCGGCTTGTGCCTTATCGACACCGTTTGAATCAACCGAAAGCAAACGGCCCGTTTCTTTGCGGCTCCCAGTCTTAGCTTATGGCAAATCATTCCGTCTCTAACAATATTAGTGGGAAGGCTGGGAGGGAGCATCATGATATGAAGAAAGTGCTCCCATGTGAGGCTCGCTACAAGGAGCACCTGTACTAAAACTATAGTATCTTCGAGCGTAGCGAGGTCGGGTCTGAGGAACCCCCAGAAAAAGATCGCTTTCCCTTTCAACCTTCTTTTTTTTTTCTGGGGGTTCCCCCCAGACCCCCGACCTCGCTTCGCTCGAAGATATTATAATAACGGTATAATCGGGGTTATTAAATGAACGGTACACAGATCCTAGGATCTGCATGTTTATTTTGTGAGTCGTACTGTACTTCGAGCTCTACTGGTTATGGGGCCGGTTTGGGCCGAGAGCTGGGGCATACTGATTTCTTCAATGTGTGACTGGGTTCTGGTAGCCAAAACTCTATCTGCGCCCTGCTGTGTAGCTACGTAGCTACGTATGAGAAGCAGACACATGCGATTGCCGAATGAAATCACAACACAGCAAGGCTCGATGGATGCATGTCAGCACGACCCAACCCCCCGCATCTTCAAAATCAAAACTAAGCGCAGATTCGGCCACAAGCTTTCATGACTCCAAAACCGCCCAGGTCTCGAAGCACGAGTTTCTACATCTCTCACTATGCCCTTTCTCCCGTTGCCTGCTCCCGCTGGTGAGTAGGTACAACCAATCACAAAATAAACATGTAGATCCTGGGCCTGGGGTCCATGCACGCTCATTTACTGACCCCATTGTTCTCTTCGAGCGAAGCGAGGTCGGGGGTCTGGGGGGTACCCCCAGAAAAAGGCCGCTCTACCTTCTAACTTTCTTTTTCTTTCTTGGGGGTTCCCCCCAAACCCCCGGCCTCGCTTCGCTCGATATAGGACTAGAATCGGGTACATGGGGCTAGTAAATGGGCATGTCCGGGCCCGAGGATCTGTATGTTTATTTTGAGATTGGCACTGAATAACTTGATAATGATGATCATACTTTATACAAAGACGCGGTAATCAAGAGACAGAAAGCAACATTGGCAAAGAAACAATGAACCACAATGGATACTGCAAATTTACAACTACACGAGGCCAGGTTGTGACTCAATCTCATCTCCTGTCAAGAAGGTCCGTGTAATATTTTCAGTGACCATACAAAATGAACACTACCATTATCTCTCGCAGTTCATCTGTCTCATACTAACCGCTCTCGTCGGGCATTCCACTCCCAAGGTGCGACAAAATCTTCTCTCATCCTCCCATCTCAGCACCCGGAAGAAACTCATCGCTGCGCTCCCCAGCTGCGGCCCCTGTCGAGCCTGCTCCCGTCGGGACCGCACGTACGACAAGCCCACCATCGGCCCCACATGTTCCGCCCTCACCCGCTTCCGACAGCGGAGAGACAGTCCTGGCCGGACCGTACTCACGCCTCCGAGAGCGGAGACACCGAGCGGGGAGGTCCGTAACTTTCTCGGGCATCCGAAAGAGGCGACACCGGTCGCTGCCGCAAAGGCATGGTCCGGGCCCCAGAGCCTCCTCCTCCTCTTGCAGGTCGTCTCTTGTGCCCCCCCTCGCCGGAGCCCACTCCCCGGGAACTTGCCGAGTCGGGCCGGCCGCGGTCCTCAGCAGCCTCCGCATTTGCGGCAAGCCTACCGGCCAGGCCATGCAGCCGCGTCTCCAGCTGCGGCGACCGGGGCACGGGCGCGCGGCGCGCCGCCGCCAGTAGGTAGCTACGCGGCGGCGATGCCGTGCGGCGGCGAGAGTAGGGCGATGGCTGCGGGATGCGTGTTGTTGTGCTGGTGGCATCGCGAGAGGACGATGTTATTTCCGCTGTTGCGCGCCGTCCCTCCGCAACAACAGGACGCCGCCCTCTAGCCTCGCGAGCCGAGGCCGCCACGATTTCGCCATGCTCATAGCCACCCTGTAAGTCGAGGGCAGGGCCGGCAGAAGACAGCGGCGCCGGGCAGCTCATATGCCGCTGTGTCGGTGGTGCGTTTGCGCCAACCACCCTGACCGCTCCCGTCTGGTGGTGCGCATGTCCATCAGCTTGGACCGGGCTGTATTGCGACGCGCCGCCGCCGCCATGTTGCTGGTGCTGATAGCGGTGGCGGTGGCTCGAGGGCAACTCACCTCGCGGATGTTGGACCTCGCAGAGCAGCTCTTGGAAGAGGGTATCGGCGTTGTGGTCGAGACCATCTTCTTCACACGGGCAAGTCCTAAAGTTGAGTGAGTCCACCTTTCCAAAATGACCATCGGGGAGACCGCCATACGCACCGTAGGATGACAACCTTGGATATGTGCCACCGGCTTGTCTGGGTGACGGGTCGTCGCGCCGAGACACGGGGTCGGCCAAGCGGGTGTTCTCTGCGCAGATGTCTGCGTCGCGAGCGGCCTCGTGGTGCGGCTTTGCCCGCCGGGATCCATGCGTCAGATCCGCACTCTGCGGATCATGGTGGCGGTGTCTTGCCGGAGGATGATGTCCGAGCGTTCGCCCTGCTGCTGGTGCTCTGTTCGATCGCCGGCTGGGCTGTGGCGGCTCCCGCGACCGCTGGTAAGGATCCCGCACTGCGGGACGGCGCCTCGGCGACCTGTGGTCGACAGGCCCCCCCTCGGCCTGGCGGGCTGGCCGCCGCTGCTTCGGCTCGGGCCGGGAGATACAGGAACCCATCAGGCTATGCGGATGAGGGCTCCGGCCCCTCGGTTGGCTGGGATGAGTGGTACTGTATGTGATACGTATGTGTTGCTGGTTGTCACCTTAGAATGGCTCATTCGTATTGTTGCTGTCTCTACTTCACTTCAGATGCAAAGAGGTTAGGGCAAGGGCAACATGACGACAGAACCGTGATCGTCTTCTATGATAATTGAGGAGGCTAGGCGGCTTTAAAGGCGAACTTCTAGTCAGATCCATTGTATGGAAACAAGAAACCTCTTTATCATGGGCTCAATACAGCGAACTTTCGAGCATTGTCCTGTATCAGTTTTCTTTGTTCTATAACCAAGGCCTTGTTCATGTCCAACGCCGCCCATACAGCTTGCATAGCTTTACCCGGTGAAAGAATTATTGGGAAGGTAAGCGAAAACACAATCAAATGGTAAGGATATTGAGACGAGCGAGTCGTGACCATAGGATCTGGTAGACGTGGCGTGGCAGCTTTCATGTTTACAAGGACGTACAGCGCTAATCACAAAATAGACATATAGATCCTAGCATGCTCATTTATTAACCCCAATTATACAATTCCTATAATATTTTTGAGCGAAGCGAGGTTGGGGGGTCTGGGGGGAACCCCCAGAAAAAAAAAGGAAAAAATAAAAAGAAAGAAAAATAAAGGGGGTAAAAGGTAGAGCGGCCTTTTTCTGGGGGTACCCCCCAGACCCCCGACCTCGCTGCGCTCGAAGATACTATCATAGGTAAATACGCGGTACACAGATCCCAGGATCTGCATGTTTATTTTGTGATTCGTACTGTAGTAGCATGTCCGCTTTCTCGCTGTCGTTTGTTTTGGTTTCAACCGTTACCGACCGGTTATGTCCAGGGGTTTTGTTGACCCTCGTGGCCGCGTCGACATATCTGCCCCTTACGAACTTGATTGACGGGTGGAACACTTCGTGATCGATTATTTACTTTATCGTGTTAGGAAATAGACTAAGCTGCACCAGATAGCATGTCAGCAGGATAGGGTTAACATCCTGTACGGGCAATAGCGTATCTACGAACGCGGCTGCAGGCTCGGCGTCGAGTTGAGGCTCGTCTGGAAGACTTCAGTACACGCAACAGTCTAGTACGTAGCACTACGCTTGTCCCATATCACCCCTTGGATTTGTACACACGCTCATTTACTAACCCCAATTGTACTATTACTACAATATCTCCGAGCGAAGCGAGGCCGGGGGTCTGGGGGGTACCCCCAGAAAAAAAAAAGATTAACAGGTAGAGCGGCTATTTTCTGGGGGTACCCCCCAGACCCCCGACCTCGCTTCGCTCGAAGGTATTATAATAACAGTACAATTGAGGTTAGTAAATAAGCCTGTAAGGACTCTAGGATCTATATGTTTAATTTTCTTATTGGCACTGTAGGTAGGTGCGAACCGCAGACTTCTGAATTCTTCGCCAATGAAATGTACGTACGTGCCTTCGGGGCAGTACGAGCTGACTATGCATAGGTTCATACAAATACAACATAACCATCCCTTTCCACAACACCCAGCATAATTTAGAGGCCCGGCAGAACGAGAAGGCTGGCCACCAGAGCGAGCCCCACGAGGGCCGCTGCCTGCGGTACCAGTTTTCCATCAGCCACAGACATAAGACGACATGCTGGAGTTTGACGACCAGGAGGCGGTTGAATTCGCCGCACCCTGGAGAGTGGCCGTCACGCCCGTCGAGTTGGCGCAGTCGGACGAGGGCGCGACGGCGGAGCCCGGCACGAACTTGGCAGTCGCGCACTGGAGAGAGCGAGAGAAACTGAAGTGTCAAAGGTGACGTAGTATCAGCCAACCAGCCGCTTCCAGCAGACCTTGGTTGATCAATGAAAGAGACACAGAAGGGGGAAACATGCATCTAGCATTTTCACACGAGCCTGAAGCTTATTGAACCCCTACATAAATTGAGCCCAGAAAAAACCTTGTCAGTGTTTTGACCGTCACAGGCCATCCCTGGTATTAAGAGTTACCTCATTCGTTATGGAACGATGGGACAGGAACTTGAAAACCTGCGCATATATGAGTTTGTTTCATCCTCATATCTCTCCCTCTTGAGCCTTCTAACCCGGTGAGAGAGACTCCGAACCGACATGGGATGACCACGGATGGATGGCAAAACACAACATCCGACTTGAGCTTGAAATAGAATCGAGTCGAAAATCTTTTGAATCAATATCACACACAACTGTGGGTTCGGAGTCCTGCAGAGGGAAACGTATAGGATAGACCATCTCTTTTCTCGACCCCTTTGCCCGTCCCCGCAAGCCGAAGGAAGGGTATAAGCTACGAATGACAAGGCCAGTAGAGAGGGCAGCTGTCAAAATATATACAACTCGATTGCTCGACAGGAGAAGAACTAGGTCGCGAGAGAGGCACGGTGCTGCGTGACATTGCCGGACGTGGGCCACATTACCTCCGCTGGTCCGCGATGCTTGTTCGTGTCGTATTCACCTTGACAAACCCACACAAGAAGGGCTGTGGTAATAGCCATCCGGCTATCAGTAAGAGGGACCCATCTTGGAAGCAAGCTCAGACTGAAGGCGGACATGGAATTTCTGCCTCGGTCCCGGAGAGTGTCGTGAAAGAGCTCACATTCTTAAATCGAGAGAGGTAGAGTGCCAATCATACGATAAACACGTAGATCATAGGGTCCGTACACGCTCATTTACTGACCCCGATTATAGTATGCTTAGTATCTTCGAGCGAAGCGAGGTCGGGGGTCTGGGGGGTACCCCCAGGAAATGAAAAAGCCCGCTCTACCGTTTAAATCTTTTTACTTGGGGGTTCCCCCCAGACCCCCGACATCGCTTCGCTCGAAAAAATCGTAGTACTGTAATGGTATAATCGGGGGTCATAAATGAGCATGAAGGACCCTAGGATCTGCATGTTTATTTGGTGATTGGCGCTTTTGGTGTCTGTTCAAATGTTGCTCTATATCAAGCTGCAAAGGTATCTCCTAGATGGTGCAAGTTCAAGCCGCTATATCTTTTAAGCTCGCCCTGTCTAATTTTCCCACAACCCCTTTTAAATGCTTCCCGCGAAGAAAAAACAGAAACTACTTTTGGACCTTACTGTGCTGTTGATCTCCAAACCCCAAACACACAGTCCTGTTCCGCCTGTGCTGATGCTATGTTGTCCTGCCCGCTCGCAAATAATCGAGACCACCCGTTTCGCCCTCCGAGCTACTAATGACAGTGCGCCGTCAAAAGGACGCGCCTCTCTCTCTCTCTCTCTCTCTCTCTCTCTCTCTCTCTCTCTTTAATTCCCTTCCCCCTTTTTGAGCTCGCGAAACACTTCACGGAATATCTCTCGGCTCTTGAGCAGGTTCACTACCCGTAGCCGCTCGTTGTACAGGTGTGCCGCGTCGCTTGCCTGCCCACATGGAAGGTGTGCCGCCGGCGCGCCGAACTCCTTCTCCAGGAAGCGGATCGCCGGAATGGACCCGCCCTCG
>WXYE02286388.1:0-13888 GCA_011319275.2 Echinosphaeria canescens | reverse complement strand
TGCGTACCGTTTTTTTCCCCTGCTCCCGGGTTTTTTTTTAGATGCCGAGTAAAAAAAAACGCATGATTTATCCAATCGAGGCAAGGAGAAGAACCCCCCCCTCCCCCCCCCCCCCCCCCCTCCCGAACGGGTCATGGCCGTCGCAGGAAGGTCTTGTACACGGACGAGTCGGTGCAGTCCTCCCAAGGGTAGCCTATGGCTTTGAGGAAGGTCTCGAGCTCGCCGACCTCGTCCGCGGGGCACACGATGCCGGTCAGGATCTGGCCGATGTCGCCGCCGTTGTTGCGGTACTGGAACAGGCTGATGTTGTACTTTGGCCGCAGCAGGCGCAGGAAGCGGCCCAGCGCGCCGGGCCGCTCGGGGAAGCGGAACGAGTACAGCCGCTCGTCGGCGACGTCCGACTGGCCGCCGACCATGTAGCGGATGTGGCTCTTGGCCAGCTCGTCGCCGGACAGGTCCGTCACGCCCATGGTGCCCGACTCGGCGATGGCGGCCATGACCGAGGCCAGCTCCTGCGCGCGGCGCGCGCCCGGCGCGTCGAGCGAGATGGCCACCAGCACGTTGGCCTCGGCGCTGGTCGCGTAGCGGTAGGCAAACTCGGTGACCATGTGCGGCATGATGGCGCTGACGAGCTCGGCGAAGGCGCCGGGCCGCTCGGGGATGCGTGCGGCCAGGAGCGCCTCGCGGCCCTCGCCGATGGTGGCGCGCGCGGCCACGAAGCCGAGCCGGTCAAAGTTCATGTTGGCGCCCGAGGCGACGGCCACGAGCGTGCGCGAGCAGCTGTCGGCCGACGGGTTCGCGGCCGCCCACTTCTTCAGCCCGGCCACGGCCAGCGCGCCGGCCGGCTCGACGATGGACCGCGTCGCGTCGAACATGTCCTTGATGGCCGCGCACGTCTCGTCCGTCGTCACGCGCACCATCTCGTCCACCACCTCGCGGCACACGCGGAAGGTTTCCTCGCCCGGGATCTTGACGGCCGCGCCGTCGGCGAACAGCCCGACGTCGCCGAGCAGCACGCGCTCGCCCTTCTCCAGCGAGCGCGTCATGGCGTCGGCGTCGTACGTCTCGACGCCGATGATCTTGACGTGCGGCGCGATGCGCTTGACGTAGACGCCCACGCCGGCGATCAGGCCGCCGCCGCCGACGCAGCAGAAGATGGCGTGCAGCTTCTGCAGGTTCGTCTGCGCCAGGATCTCCATGCCGATGGTGCCCTGGCCGGCGATGACGTAGGGGTCGTCGAAGGGCGGGATGTTGATCAGGCCGCCCTGGCTGGCGCGGCGCGCGCACTCGTCCTTGGCGCTGTCGAAGTCGTCGCCGTGCATGACCACGTAGCCGCCCATGCGCGACACGGCCGTGTGCTTGATGCTGGGCGTGCCCCTGGGCATGACCACGGTGGCGGGGATCTTGAGCTTGCGCGCCGAGTAGGCCACGCCCTGCGCGTGGTTGCCCGCGCTGCAGCAGATGACGCCCCGCCACGACTGGGCCGGGTCGAGGTGGGCCATCTTGTTGTAGGCCCCACGCAGCTTGAAGCTGAACACGGGCTGCTCGTACTCGAGCTTGAGCAGCACGTTGTACTCGAGCCGGTTGCTCAGGCTGACCGCCGCCGCCAGGGGGGTCTCTTTGCACACCTCTCGGACCCGCGGCAGCGAGGTAATGATGAGTCGCAGGTACTGCGAGAGGGCATGGTGAGCGAGCGAGCGAGGGTGCAGCCAAAAAAAAATGAAAGAAAGAAAAAAAGAAAAAGAAAAAAGAAAAAAAAAAAAAACGCAGGGAGAGGGAAGGGGGTGGTGAATGGTCTTGACAGGCTCACGTCAGGAGTGCCGTCGGGCAGCAGGAACTCGGCCGGGAGGATGGCCCTCATCTTTGCTCTCCTCTCCTCGGGCGTGGCATCCAGGGGCGAGCTTGGCTGTGCGCTGTACTCGGTGAGGGCCGGGCCGCCGCCATTGCTGGACTTGGCTTGGTCTTGCCGGTCGTCTGGCGTGCTCGTCCCGTTGACGAGGTGGGATGCTGGGACCTCATCCGCTGCCGCCGCCGCCATCTCTGCTCGCTCCCGGGCTCCTCACTTTCACTCTGCTTTATCTGTCTGGCCGCTTCCGAACAGTCCTGGACAGCCCGAATACTTATTGGGAATGTGTCAATAGCAACGGAAACTCATAAATCAATGCAGTTGTTTTTTGCTGTGCCATGTATTAGTATGTGTGCCTCTCTCCTTAGCTGTCTTTTCAAATATCTATCTCCTTCTCGATGCTCTACTCCATGAACCTACTCTATGAATAAGGCAGGACGTCCACTTGACTCACACCATCCATCCATGTGGAGACTTGAGACTCTATTATCGTTCAGATTTTTCCCCCTCCAATCTCGTGAGGTTCGGCTCATCGCATGAGCTCCTCTCCTGCACGGTTGTGGGGTGGCCATATCGTCACAATCTGAACTGCTTTCCTCCGATTACTAGCCCCGATTGTATGATATCTTCGAGCGAAGCGACTTTTTTTTTTTCCTGGGGGTAACCCCCAGACCCCCAACCTCGCTTCGCTCGAAGATAGAATAATAATAATAATAATAATATAATTGGGGTTAGGACCCTGGGATCTGTATGTTTATTTTATGATTGGTATGCATACCACGCTTTGAGGTTCTTTGCCTGCCGACTTGAACCGGCTATCTTGGAGAGGAGACCGTCGTTTCCTCCTGATCGTTGTGATGATGTCAGCCAACTCACTCGGTACATCCGTCCCATCCTCTGGCACGTCCTCAAGCGCCCTCCGCCCATCTCTCAATTGAACAACAGCATCATCGCCGCACCTCGCCGCTTTATTTCAAGCGAACCGCTTCGCTAAAAGAGTATATTCCAACCAAGTCGCCGTGATTTGTTCATCCCCGGCGGCTTCTGAATTCCGCCACCATGTCCGAAGAACCGATGCCGTCGTCTTTTGACGGAGACGAGTAAGTGAGGCAGGATTAGGAATATATCCTTTCGCACCCTATCGAATTCTACCCACTCGTCCTACAGTGCCAATTACAAAATAAACATGCAGATACTAGCGTCCGTATACTGCTCTTCTTCGAGCGAAGCGAGGTTGGGGGTCTGGGGGGTACCCCCAGGAAAAAAAAAGTTAAAATGCAGAGCGGTCTTTTTCTGGGGGTGCCCCCCAGACCCCCGACCTCGCTTCGCTCGAAGACGAGCAGTACAGGAACCCCAGGGTTTGCATGTTTATTTTGTGATTGGCTCCTCCCCTTGCCCCTTCCTCCCCATCGCGCCTAACCCCCACCCTTTAGGAAGCTATACGGCGGCACGCCTCTGCAGCGCATCATGCGCAAGATCAAGAAGGAGCCGCTGATCCCGCTCGGCACGGCGCTGACCGTGGCCGCGCTGGTGGGCGCCTCGCTGTCGATCCGGCGCGGCGACAAGCACCGGACACAGCTGATGTTCCGCTACCGCGTCGCCGCTCAGGCGCTGACCATCGTGGCCGTCTTCGGCGGCGGCTGGTACTTTGCCGAAGACCGCAAGCGCGAGCGCGCCCACTGGAAGCGCGAGCGCGGCGAGCAGGAGGAGGAGAAGAAGCAGAAGTGGCTAGCCGAGCTCGAGGCCCGCGACGCCGAGGACAAGGCCATCGCCGCCAGGATGGACCGCCGTCGCCAGCGCGCCGCCGAACGCACGTCGACGTCGGCATCGTTTTCACCTTCAGGGTTTTTGGAAGATGCCTCTGCCGCCGGGGCCGATGGAGGGGGCCCAGGGACCGGAACCGAGGCCGTTAGCATCAAGGCGCGGGCAGCCATGGCGAAGGCGAAAGATGCTGCCAAAGCGGAGGCAAAAGAGGGGTCAGAGGCAGTGGCGAGGCTAGCAGCGAAAGGGCAGGGAGAAGGAAATGCGGCGCGAGCAGACGCGGGGGCGGGGACATTGCGACAGGGCGTCATGGGCTCGGTCTGGGGTGCATTGGGTTATAAAGGATCAGAAGATCAAAGCGCAGCGAAACAAGAGCAACTGCCGGCCGATGGAAAGGGAAGGGAGGACAAAACTGCACCAAAACCTCAAGATTGGCCAAAGCCAGGCTCATGACATGACAGCGGCGACGAGGGTACGAACGATGTTATAACAGCCCACTCTTACAGTGCCAATTATAAAATAAACATGCACTACTATTATTATAGTACCTTCGAGCGAAGCGAGGTTGGGGGTCTGGGGGGTACCCCCAGGAAAGAAAGAAAAAGGAAGAAAAAAATGTTAAAAGGTAGAGCGGCCTTTTTCTGGGGGTACCCCCCAGACTCCCCAACCTCGCTTCGCTCGAAGGTGTTATAATAATTGTATAATCGGTGTTAGTAAATAAGCGTATACGGATCGTAGTATATGCATGTTTATTTTGTGATTGGCACGATATGTTTATCATGTTTATCGTTCGTCTCGATAAATACAGATACTCTTTGTCAGGGGCTACACGTACTTTCCTCGCCTTGTCTCTGTAGTAGAAGAAATCGAATCCTAGAGCCTATGTAACCAAGTGGCATATTTCCGGAACAACCCATCACCTAGACAGCCTGCCCCAATCATACTCCAAAGCATATCAGCGCTAGGCCAAGCTCCCACCGCTTCGATTCGCGCCGATCAGGCCCGCCATCTCCAACACTGCCCGGTCAGCGTCCAGGTCGCCAGTACCAAAGTTAATCCTCCTTCTGGCCTCGGCCTCCCTCGCCTCCCAGGCCCACCGGTTTGCCTGGCTCTGGGCCTCGTCGTCCCCGCCGCAGCCCCAGACCTCCAGGCTGGTGACCTCAAACCGGTCCTGGAAGTCGGACCTCCGGCTCGCGCTGTTCTCGAACGCGCCGCCTCGGGAGGTGTCGTCGTGCGTGAAGCAGCCGAACTCGAAGCTGCTGTCGAGCACCAGCGACACGGAGCCCAGGCTAATGACGCCCCCGGCCTTGCGGTACGTGTGCGTCGGTGGCGGCGGTGGGCAGCCGACGAAAATGCCCGCGTGGCTGTTGGATGGGGAGGGCCGCATGAACGATACGTAGTTCTTGTTCAGGCTCGACGTCCGGAACACGTCGTGCACCGGCTCGAGCTGGAAGAGAAGGGTACCATCGTCGCCGAAGCACTCTCGGCTGGTATGTTTCCAGGGCTCCTTGACGAAAAGTCCAAAGGTGACCTGCCTCCTTCCATTGCCGGCCGATGCTGCGCCGGAAGGCAAGCGCCTCGGGGGCAGTGATTGGAGGAAGGACGATTCGGCCACGGCCGCACGGCGGTCTTCGTCTTCGTCAGGCAGACACGTGCCCTGCACAAGTAAGAGGGTGGGCGCCCTCCAGTTGAAGCACTTGGTCTCAAAGCTGCCCATGCTGAAGCCATCGTCATCCCCCGAGTACAGTCGCCGCAGCCGCCGGAACAGCAAACCCCCAGGGATGAAGAATGATAGCTGGCACAAGAGGTTGACATTCATGATGGACGTCGACGTCGACGTCGACGTTGACTGCACCAAAAGAGGCCGCGCGGACTCTATCGGTCGGGCCGGCGGGGCACTGACGCCATCTCTGTGTTTCCCGAGATCGAGGCTCTTTGAGAAGAGGAAGTGCTCAAAAAGAGGACCCAGGCCGTTGAAAAGGAAGGGCATAGATGCGGAGATGACATTGCTGAACGCCTTGAATTTGACGCCGGGCGACTTCTCAACACTGAGAAAGGCCGCCAAGACGCTCTCGGCCGATGCTCGCAGCGTCTCCAGCCCGTCTCCAGTGATGCGATCTGTAAAGGACGAAAGACTCTCCTGGGCATCAAGTGGAGCGGTCAACAACAGGAGCAGAATGAGCTTGCGGAGGTTATCCGTAGGGATCATGGCTCCGTGTGTGGCACGTTTGTTGCCGTGCTCGAAGGCACCATCCATGTCGAGGGTTTCAAAAGCCGCGAGAACCAGGTCATCGTCGTCGTCGTCGTCGTCGTCATCGTCTTCCTCCTCCTCTTCCGCGACTGGATCCGAATCGTGTGGCTGGTTATAGCCCGCCTCGTCTGCGGCAAATCCGTGCGCGTGTGTCTTTGGCTGGGGCGTGTCGCCTTGCTCGCGCCCCGGCTCTTCTCCTGCGCCCACCAGCCCTTTCTGTTTCTGCTGGGACTGATCGACCAGAGACAGCTGTCTGTCATAGACAGCCAGGCTGTTGAAGAAGAGCCTGTGCCGGTCCTGGGCGCCCCTGGCCAAGACTCGCCGGAAGCGCTGGGTCATGAGGGTGACGACAACGACCAGCTGCTCGAGGCCGAGCACGGCCGGGGCGTCACGCAGAAAGGGAAAGGCGGCCACGTATGTCATCATCCGGAACATGACTGGTGCGGAGCCGAGTATGTCGGGGATGTCGAGGAAGCTGGCGACGGTATCCTCTCTGATATGGTGGATCTCGGACTGGTGGTCGGCGAGGGTGCGGAAGACATGTTTGAGAGAATACAGCTCGAGCGAGGTGAAGCATTTGTCGGCGAACTTGCTAGCCTAGAGAAGGATGGGGTTGGTGATAAGCTTGGGCTTGGGGGGGCACAGGCCGGCCGGCATCACGGTTCCGGAGCCAGACAGACGAGCGAGTTGCTTGCCGGCCAGTTTGGAGTGTGATGGATGGGATAGCAGCACATACCAGCTCTCTGGCCAAGTCCTCGTGTGAGCGAGCACGTTGCCCATGACCCGAGTGGGCTTGGCCCATGGTGGTGCAGGACGACGATGAGGCCAGAGAAAGACACGAGAAGAAGACGCGAGACTTGGCGAGTTCACAAGGCAATGGTAGGACGGCGCCGGTCATCCGATCTTCATCCCTGGCCCATCGAGCGGGCAGCTGTGTAGTACTATACAATTTGAGAAGAGGCAGCTCAAAGTCAAGGTCAACCGTTGAAGATGGCCATGACTGAAGCAAGCAAGCTCCAGCTGTGGCTCAAGAAAGGCCAAGAACCAATGTATGTCGGCTTCGCGAATAGCATAGCCTGACATTGAGCGGCGTTCAAGTAATGCATCATCGCAAGGCAGGAGAGACCCCCCCGTAAGTGGATGGTGGGTGTGGATGTGGGTGGATGCCTGGCCGACCGACCCATCACGGCCGGATTAGGAAGGAACCCTGCCGATCAGTCAGCTGAACCAGCTGCGTCACACCACATTGGCCGAAGAAGGAGGGGCCGGGCCTTTGTGCGGGGTTGGGGGTTGGTATAAACAAGGGGGAGGCCCGCGTTCGAGCCCGGCAGCCTGGCAGCCTGGCAGCCTGGATGATACGACCCCGTCTGCGAACACATCCGATCGATTGGCTTCTTACTTCCTGCCTTCAAGGGGGCTGATCTTCGATTCAAGCAAGGACCCGTCATCGTCTCTGCGCCAGACTCTGGTCTCCTCGTTTGTCTCCTCGTTTGGTCTCCTCGTCTAGTCCCCTCGTCTAGTCCCCTCGTCTGGTCTCGCCCGAGTCGTCCAAGTCTCTCTTGCATAGGCATCGCCGTCGCCACCTTGTAGTCTGGCCCTGTCCTCTCTCGCATAGACACCATGTCTGACGGAAATCCCGAGACTGCGACCCCTCCGGTCGATGCGTCGCCCATCTCCCCTCACCTTCCCGAGGCTGCCAGCTCGCTCGAGAAACATCTTCAGAAGCGGCCTGAGCGCCAGGAGCTCATCGAGCGTGCGCCCTTGTCTCTTGTCTCCCCATCTCGCGGTGGTGGTTATCCAACCCACCTGCAATAAACCCCAGCCCCGGGTTGGCCGCGACTGACCATGCATCTTCCGTACGGCAGGCAACATTCTGCCGTCCTCCTCCGCTGCCCCAGGTCTTCAGGCGCAGCAGAAAGAGGTTCGTGTCTTTCCCAAGTATCCCTTGGTTTGGTGGTCCTCGTGTCTGTCCCTTCGTGCGCCTCTCTTAAGATATCGCTTGCTGCTTGAGGGGCGACTGCTGACGGTAAACAACAATACAGCTAGTCAAGCACATGCGGGCCGACTCGCTCAACGAGAAGATTGCCCACCGGCCAACTCCGGAGGCCCTTTTGAAGGTAGCCAACCCCTTCCCAGGACAGAACCCGTTTCGAGACGACACGGACCAGCTGACATTTAACCAGGACGGCGTGCTGCACGAGGACCCGCGATCACTCGATGAAAATCAGACTGGGGCAATCGAGGAAGAGCTCGCGAAGAAGGAAGGCGAGGCTTGAGCTGAATCTATCTGTTTCTGGAGTAGGGGAGAATGACACAGGGCTCTTTGGAAGGTCTTGTCTTTTTGCAGGATGATTCTCTCCTTCCTTGCCTTTGGACTGCTCTAGTCTTCGGATTTGCGAACTTGCGACCAGAAAAAACACAGCGCAGCTTGGATGACATGACATGGCAGTGGAGTTGGGTCAAGTGTTGGGTCAACGGCTGCATCTGAGAAGCTTACATGCGACCCAGCACGGCCGGGATGGGGGATGGCCGCAGAAACAACACCCACTAGCTCACTCACTTTGTGGAGAAGTGCTGTGAGGCAGACATTTGAATACCGACACAACTTTTTTGGGGGGGTTACGGGACACTGATGTGGCGACAGGAGAGGATTTGGCCGTCTCGGGTCGCCTGGTGATGTAGTAACTGCAACAGTGATGTGAAGTGAAGGTCGAGTTTATGGGCCGCCCAGCCGAGGGCATTGGTTGTTGGTTGCTGTCGTCCCCTGAATGATATCAAGAAAGTAAACAAATGCGTCAAGGGGGGCTTGAGCCAACGCTCAGTCTTTGGTCAATCCCGCTCGCCAGCATGCGTTACGCAAGCTATCTCTCCCAACCAGCAACGCCGCCTTCTCAGACGCTGGCATCCCATTGCGTGATGACACTGGTCCAGTGGCTGCAAGCCCCGGTTCCTGCAGGCTGCTGGCTGTGGTCATACAGTGCCAATCACATAAACATGCAGATCCTAGGGTCTACGCTCATTTACTAACCCGATTATATTATTTATTATATCTTCGAGCGAAGCGAGTTTGGGGGTCTGGAGGGAACCCCCAAGAAAAAAAAAAAAAAAAAAAAGAGGGAAAAAGCAGAGCGGCCTTTTTACCCCCTTTTTTTTTTCTTTTTCCCGGGGGTACCCCCCAGACCCCCGAGCTCGCTTCGCTCGAAGATACTATCCTAGGATCTGCATGTTTATTTTGTGATTGGCGCTGTATCAATCACATGAAAGCCTGCCATGCATGCAAGTAAAATAGCGGCAGAGTTCTCCACGGATCAGGCTGTGTGGCACGCTAGCATGCACAAAACCAACCCTGGGGCCATCACGTCCTCAGCCTCAAGTCTCGGCGCGCCCATCATCGCCCGGTCGGGCCACCAGAGGTCGGCTTGCCTGCCATGGCGCCTTCGGATGCTACTCTGTACTAGGATGTGTGTGCTGTGTGCCCTTCTTCCATGCTGGCCCAGCCGTCATCGTCATCCGAGAAGCTTCCCGAAGGACCACGAACTGGCGCACAGCCAGAGCAAAGCCAAGGCAGGGCCAGGCTGCCAGGCAAGGGAGATGTGCCGGTTGACTCATAACGGCTCTCGTGACACAGCCCCTGAAACGACCGACGCCCAGTACTTTTGGACAACGCATGCACAGATACGTGATTTTATTTTCCTCGTTTTTTTTTTGTATACGCTCCACCTCTCCATGAGCTGCAATCATGCACCACAGTCGGTCACACGCCCGGCAGGGAGGAGGAGGGGGGGGGGGCTTAGGCAGCTCTGGCTTGACTTGGCTTGATGATCGGGCTTCCAGCTGTGTGTGGGCTTTCAGCTCCCGAACTTTTGCTGGTTCGGGCTGACATCCGTGCCGGCGCGGAGATCTGGCAGGCTGGGCAGGTCAGCAGAGAGAGCCAATGGACTCGACTATTTCTTCACGTCCCGACTGATGACATCCCTAGAACGCAGGTACGTGCTGCAGGGCAATCTCGGTGGAACTGCCAACTGCCAGAGAGGAAATAATCTCGGCAGGGCTGAGTTTGCATGCGGCGCGTGTAGTAATATCCCTCCCCCCCCCCTCCCCAAATGTCAGGCGCCTATGCCTGCCTGGTTTGCCGTCTTACATGAGCGATGATTTCCTGGTTCGGATCGTTTCATGTAGCAGACAAGTCACATGAGCTCGGTGAGGTCGCCATTCACCTTCAGGACCATGCCGATTCCGTTCTAGGTCGGGCACCACACACCTCGCATGCTCGCAACACCGTGGGACCTTGACTTGGCTCGCTGGCTTGCTTGCTGGGCATCAAAGCCCGTATTGCTCGGTTTCGTGCCACCAGCCGTGCCAAAGTAGTAGTAGTATGTCACTCGCTCCGCCCAGAATAGCGCTGGGCAACAATCCCTTTTGGGCGAGAGGGAGTCCTCGGTCCCGTCGCCACGGCATGGGGCGTAATGGCTCGGCAGGGGGCGGCCGACGTCAGAATTCTGTCGTCTTCGCCTAGCAGTCTGCCCGGAACATCCTCACCGGGCGTTTTTAATTTATCTCTTCTTTCTTTCCCACCGGATAGCGGGCGACCTTAGCTTGTGGGGTTTCGCCACCTGGGGCTATAGTCGTCATCAGGTTGAAGCAGGGAACAACAGACGGAGGGAACCGAGGCAGTATGAATCATCCATGTCCTCGTTTCGTATATAAAAATGCCCTCTATGCGTCTGGCCTGATCTGTTCTTCTTCTTGCTGTGACTCCCACGCTTCATCGGCAACAAAATCACTTCATCAGTCTCCAGACACCAACCCCCTCAAGAACCAGAGAGAAGAATCTTGATCATCACCCAAACAGCACAATGCCGTCCCAGCCTCCAGACAACGTCGTTCTTGTCCAGAAGGGCGGCACCAGAGCCGGCGCCGTGTCCCCGGTCAGCACGGCCTCGAGTAGGTCCTCCATGTACTCAACCCAGTCGTCGTCGTCGCCTGGAGGAAGCTCGGCCTCATCGGTCTCCCCAGATCAGCACAACTCCGATAGGAAGAAGTCCGGTATGTCACTCCCATTGCTTCCTCTCCCTCCCGACTCAACATTAAACGCGCGTCTTTGGTGGCCCCAGGCAGGGGGGGGGGCATGGACGAATGCTCACAGGTGTGCGCTTTCTTCCATTCAGCTCGGATTCAGGAGCGAGACAACCGGGACGGCAACCCGGTCGTGGTCATCAACCCTCCCGTGGCGAGCGCAGGCAAGAGGTAGCCGCAGCACGGGGCTTGCGAGGCGACACGCAAAGACTTTGAAACTCGACCGAGATCTACGAGTGGTGGAAGGTGTGGTCTGTTTCTCTCGGGCCAGGACAGGGAGGTCAACGGTTGACATGGAGTGGATTGGATTGGATGTCTAGACTGGGACTGCTTATATGGGGTGTGAGAAAGGGACTAGGCGTTCGGGATGCAGACATGGCGTATGGTGTTTTGACTGCTGCTGGCTCGGTGCTCGATGCTTTTGGGACGAAGGGTGGGGGAGCGTTTGGATGGACGGGGTCCTAAATGAGGGTGGAATAATGCCTAGTTTAGGGAACAATCATTCTGCATAGTCTGGAACCGACCAACTAGTCATATGTGCCAACCCGTCAAGATGCCGCGAGAACTTTGTCGCCAAGACGGGTTATGCTAGTCTCATTGCTGTTTGTACTACATGACTCGAAGGAAAAAGAATGTCGTGCCGTGCCAGCCAGCTTTCTCAGATTTAAATAAAAACAGGGGTCGTCTGCAAGTCCCCACCTTTGACGCCGTTCAACCCGTCTTGCATCAGCACCAAACGCATCGTCAACCGCTCCTGCCTCTTTACCGCCACTATTCCCAGCTGAAGCGTTCATCTTGACATTGCATCTGCTCAGTGGCATAGCATTCGAGCGCGGAAAGTCGTTATCGCACCGAGAGCCAGTCAAATATCATCAGAAAAAAAAAAGAAAGAAAAAAACAAACATGAGGGGCCTGCTTTTCTCCCTATCCCTCCTGGCCGCGGCCGCCGTCGGGTCCGTGGCCGCCGCCGAGGAACTCGGCATTGACGTCACCCAGGCCGTCGAGTGCGACCGCAAAACGAAGACTGGGGATAAGATCTCGGTCCATTATCGCGGCACTCTGCAGTCCGACGGCTCAAAGTTCGATGCCAGTGCGTTTTGAGCTTCCTTGTTTATTTTATTGTTCGCCTTGCCTGCTCTCGGATCAGCCAGAGGGCCCGCATCGTACTCCCTCTCCCTCTCCCTCTCCCTCTCCCTCCCTCTTCTTCTCCCTCTTCCTCTCTCCCGCGCGGCAGAGCAAGGACGGACAACTGACAAGACGTGATGCTTCGGCCAGGCTACGACCGTGGCACGCCTTTCGGTTTCAAACTGGGCGGCGGCCAAGTCATCAAGGGCTGGGACCAAGGCCTGTTGGACATGTGCATTGGGGAGAAGCGGACCTTGACCGTCCCGCCGAGCTACGGCTACGGCCAACGGAACATGGGGCCTATTCCGGCCGGCTCGACCCTGAGTAAGTCCTTACGGATTCCCCTCACCCCACCTTTACTCCCCGGCCAACCCCGGCCAATCTCGAGAAAGACCCGTTGGCTAACGATAAAAAACCTGCCTCTTTTCCTCCTGTAACGTTGCAGTCTTCGAGACCGAGCTCATGGGCATCGACGGCGTGCCGAAGCCCGAGTCCATCGTTACCAAGTCCTCCTCCACCAGCACCGCGTCCGACACGGCCCCGACCGCGGAAGGGGCCGGGGCGAGCATGGCCGAGAAGGTGGCGAGCGTGGTCGCTGACGCGGCGTCGGTAGCCAAGGTGGTTGTGCTGGATACGGACAATGATGGCCAGGAGCACAATGAGCTTTGAAGAATCTCCCCCACAGGGACAGCGGGCAGATAGGCAGTTACCAACCGACTTGACAGACGGCCGACTCCGGTCAGCCTTAAGCCATACAACCGTCAAAAAGGCAATGGTGCGGATTCACACCAATGGGCTCGCCTCGTATCCAGCAGCAGTGAAAACAGTCAGGGGATCAGGGAGTCAGGCGCGTAGCAAACCCTCGAACTGGAGCAAACACTCTACGCATCTTTCGAGATTGGTAACCAGGCGGGATGCCAGCCGATACCTGCATATGTTTCTACTCGCATGAAAAAGTTCCTGCCCTCGGCGATCGCTCCCTCCTCCTGTGATTCGCCGAGTTGGGTGAACTAATGAGGACAGAGGGAGATAAGCGGATGATATGCAAAGGTGAGGCAAGCTAGCAAGCGAGCCCATGTCCCAGGGAGAGAATTTGGACAAGACGACAATGACGTTTATTTACTGACCCTGGTTGTATTATTGCGATCCTATCTTCGAGCGAAGCGAGCTTGGGGGTCTGGGGGGGGTACCCCCAGGAAAAGGCCGCTCTACCTTTTAGCCTTTTATTTTTTATTTTTTATTTTTTTTATGGGCGTACCCCCCATACCCCCGACCTCGCTCGAAATAGAGTCGATAGTATATAAAGTGTGTACGTGAGATGAGGGATCTGCATGTTTATTTTGCGATTGGCACTGTACCTAGGCAGGCATACAACTCAATCTGTAGCGGCAGGGCTAAGTTACTGTAAGTAAACAAACCACTACACGACAGGGCGACTTATCTTTCTCGATATCCCAAGGCCCAAAGAACAAGACTTTTCCAGCACACATGTCTGAGCTTCTCTCTCTCCTGGTCCGTTTTTCGTGATGCCCCCACACAACCAACCACATTTTGCTATTGCGGAAGAGCACGGCTGGTGGCGAAGCGTGCAAACTACAGTGCCAATCACAAAACAAACATATAGATCCTAGGGTCTGTATATGCTCATTGATTAAATCCCGATTCTATTGTTATTATTAAATCTTCGAGCGAAGCGAGGCCGGGGGTCTGGGGGATACCCCAGGAAAAGGCCGCTCTGACTTTTAGCTTAACTTTTTTTTTTTTTTTTTTCCTGGGGGTACCCCCCAGACCCCCGGCCTCGCTTCGCTCGAAGGTATTGTAATAATAGT
>WXYE02286283.1:0-13890 GCA_011319275.2 Echinosphaeria canescens | reverse complement strand
CCGCCTCCCCGCCCGACGGAATTTCGATCTGTGCCTGTCGGGCTCCACCAACCCAGGCACAGAGAAAAATCAAGGCATTTCCCGGGTCCAGTAATTTCCTTCCTCGGCTGGCAAAAATTTCATGTGCGGCTTGCAGCATCTGTCTAACCCTACCGAAGTGGTTTTTCTTTTGGCCAAGCCTTTCCTGCCTCGGCATTACTTTCCCGTGGCTTTTCTTGCCGTCGAGCCATTGTCCTCCTACCAGGCAGTTCCAGCGATGACGCAGCGGCATTTGCGGCCCAATCGCCGAGCCTGGTGACCTAGTCTCGCGCAACACAAGAAAATAATGCCGAAAAGTCCCGAGTGGCGGGAGCAGCCGAGTCGGCGATTGCATATCCTCGCAGGCGCACTGGGCTCTGCTTCGTGCGGCGAACTTGTCCTCAAACCGGCGCAAAGTTGCGACGAAGGCGCTCGCTAGTAAGACGACCATGACGGCTGATTCGTGTGGCAACACCGCGCACTCCTGGACCGCCGCCTGTAAGGTAGGGACACGAGTACGTAACTATTGGACGGCTACCTCATTTCTTGCGACCAAGTCGAACAGGCCACGAGGACCACGGATTTTGAGGGGTTCGGACCAGCACCTGACTTACGACACGGCAATGGCAGCTCTAGGATCAAAGCCAACGAGAAGCGGTTATTGCACTGAGTCATGGACCTTCGAAGAGGTTGCCCGATGTCGCCGTCGTTAGAATGAGTTTCTCGTTCCAGTGGACGGCAAAGGTGGCGTGTACCGTCCAGTCTTTGCTGAAGTTGCCGCTAGGAAGCTCGTCTGGCATCGAACAAGTGTCGAGTCAGACGCGAAAAGCTCGGAGGATGGACCGTTTCAAGCAGCTGTGGTGATTCGAAAAGCTTAACTGTTTTCTCCATTTTTAGGAAATCGTTCCAGGCCATCTTCACGTTATGGTATCCAATAGCCGAGAAAATAATAGAATCCCTATCCGTAATATCTGTTCTATTGTAGGAGAGCGAATATCTTCCCAGAGAATCGGAAACTGTGCCGAAAGGCTTGTTCTTGATTCCTATACTTACATATGGCAAAACTGACGTTGTCCGAGCGCTGATAGTCACACCCTTTAACATAACGGATTGGGCATTAGTACTCTTACCTTGACTGATGAGTAGTGTGATAAAAAGCATTAAAAGCCTATGCACTTGCAGAACTGAGATGATGGGTTGAAGCATATTGAACCAAGATAATGGCCAAATATAAAAGTCAGGTAAACAGAAGAGCATAAATTAACTTTCTTTAACATCCAGGTCTAATGTTCTGAAAGGATTTTGTTCTTCTTAATCCATTGTGATGAAAGCATTAATTACGATAATACAGATTTAAACAGCAATCATCTGTCTTCTACATTTCAAATGTCAAGAAAAGTAGATATCTTAGTATATATTAAAAATGCTCGAAATAGAAATCAAACCCAATTTATTAGATAGGAAGCGAAAACTGATTATCAGTCCAGAAATCATTACCTATGACGATTCCAATTGGAAAGACATCCCAGATACCACTTTCGGAAAAGGCGAGGTAGCTGCCTATAGATTTGGTGTAGAACCGCTACAAGGTTACGCATTCACTATCGGCCGCCGATACAACATCGATATCATGGGCATCAATAATCAGGTAATGAAAATCCGGTTTATATCGCTTTATGGAATCCGAAGTAAGGAGTTGTGGCAAAAGTACTCTACCATCATGGATGCACTGTTTAAAACCCATCATGAAGACATATTTGAGAGGTACATCGACTCGTATAATAAGACCTCATCAATAGAAATATCGGGAACACGATTCGGACCAAATAGTTTAAACTTTGGTGCTGAAGAGCTGCTTTATAGTGATGTAGGATTTAATGAGTACAATACCTACTTTGCTTTATTTTCTAAAAGCAACCCTAAAGTCTACAAATCTTACAGTTATTTAAAAGATTGGAACACCGCTGTTGTAGATGGTGTTGCTAAAAGAATGCTGCGATGAAATTAAAACGTACTTCCTATCATCATCCATGAGCTTCGCCAGTATTGTGAAAAATCTTCTGTCAATTGTAGTTACCGCAGTTCTTACGATGAGTAATTCTATGATAAGCCATAGAGTTATTGACGATAACGCAGAGCCTGCACTTGTAACATTAGATTTTATGGTTTAGTAAAAACAAGTAAATTTAAGAGCCATAGTATCTGCGGCTCTTTTAGTAATTTGATAAATAATGGGACATAAGAAAGTTTGTTTTACATGCCGAAAAGCCTTTAGTGTAAATCTGATAGAAGATAGCCCCATTAAACAGGTTTGTCCAGAATGCGGATTGAAAACGGTTCCTGTCAATCACAAGTTTAAGCCACCAAAACAAGGGGATACAAGGAATTGGGAATTAGCGAAGTTTATGGTCGATAATGGGTTTTATTATGATCATATAAGTGACCACGGAGTATATGTGAAATATCCTCTTACTATAGAGGAAGCAAGGTTATTCGTCATGAAATATAAATCTCAGGCGTACTTTTACACCGAAAAAGAGATATAAAAATCAATGCATACTTCTTCTTTGCCACCTTAGATTCGTTCGCAGGTGGAGAGCATGTATTTTGCCTTTTGCTATCTATTAAGTCTATCTTTAGCACAAAATCTGACTGAAATGAAACTAAGTAATTCCTTTAATTCATCATTTAGAAAATTCGCTTACTTCCTATCTAGCGGCAATCATCACAATTTGAAAGACATAGATTATCTCTCCCTTTATGGGCAGGAGCCTAGCGCCATAGAACAAGCCTACGTTATCTTTATCAATGTAATCGAAATGGATATTGAAGGAACAGTATTAAATGCGGAATATGCCGAAAAAAGAGCTACAGACTATCTAAGATCATACTGCAATAGTGGCTTCACTGTTGAGCCTCCTTATGAAAACTGGGAAACAGCTTTGTATTAAATCAAGTGATTAAATGAAACCAATTGACTCAACAGCGGAGGTTCTGGCATATAAAGTTTTAAATAGGCTTACTGATAAAATCTGGATAGACTGGGCATACAATATGCTAGTCATCCGGTTCGATGGGGCTGGTATAGGCCTTCCTTAAACTTACGTGTTCCGTAGCTCTCTATTTGGTGATGTATTGGTGTATACACGAATCAGAGACCTAACTAAGACCTACCTAAGAGGGAGGCAAGACCAAGTTGTCTGCACCAGTACCCCGAGCCATATTAGACTTAGCCTGTATAGCTGGAGCAGGGACAAGACAAGTTAACTTATAATTAACGCCCATAACGCGGCTATTCTGCGGATACTCTGCGGACATTGTGCGGGTTGGGCCGATTGGCAGCCGGAAAATAACCAATATCAAAACAATAAATAGTTAACTGGTTCTCATACGCTACTACCCTACTATCTAAAATGCTGACGCTTCAGTTTCAAAGTAGCCAGCAGATCCTGCATCTGCGCATAATACAAGACCAGCACCGTCCGCTCCTGTTCAGAAAGACCGCCAGGCTCCAGTGTCTCTGCATAGTGGAGGAACTGGAAGAGCAGGAAATGTGCTTCGTGCCCGGCGCTGCCTTCCGGTTTTAGTGCATGTGGTTTCATCGGCTTTAGTTGATAAAAGGCTTCATCAGGCGGATCAGGTTAAACTCTGCCGTCCAGTACTCCGCTCCTGTGCCGCGGGCATATGCTTTATAATGCGCAATTCCGGCGGCAGTAATCAGCAATTGTTCCGCTTCCAGTTTATCCTCAGGAGGCACCCAAAGGGCTGGCTCGCCAGCCTCCAGTTTGACGAAAGCCTGGTCTTCGTGTGGCAGCATAATTCCTTTGGCCGCTATCTCCTGATCGGAGATGTAGTAATATCCTAGCGGAGCGTCCCAATAGCTGAAACAGTGGAAAGCCTTAGATGCGCCAAACTGCCGGATGGCCTGTAAATTCAGCGATAGGAATTTGAGCCATTCTGGTGTGATGTGGATGAGGGAAAAATTAACAGGATCATAACCCGATCTATTGTTGGCCTTAATGAGTAAATAAGGCGTAGGTTGTTTAGCTCTTTTCATATTTTCTGCTCTTTTTGATAGGCTTCCCAACGGCTGAGGGCAAACAGGTACCTGCCCACCTTCATGCTTGAAATACCCAGTTGAGTGCCAATCTGCAAATGTGTCATTGTTTTTAGATCATGTAATTGTTTAATTTTCAAGGCCATCTCGTAGATCGCCGGTTTCAGCGGCTTGGGCGGAGGCAATGCAGACGTGTCCGCTTTTCGCCGCCTTAAACTGCCGTTTTTGGGCAGGTCTTTCGTATAGTAAAAGGCTGTCGAAAGTTTGATCCCCAGGCTGCTTGCTATTTCTGACATGCCCATCGTTTTTAGGCGGTACAGCCGGATAACCTCTAACCGCACACTCGGTTTTTTGGATTTTAGGGCCCTGGCAATGGGATTTTTAGACCTGCCAACGGGCTTCGCTTTACTTAAAAGTGGATTTTTGGTGCTAATAACAAACTTTGCAGTCCTGCCTACATGATTTTTGGGTCTGCCAACCCTTCCTTTCAATTTTGACAGTTCATTTGGTATCTCCATTGCGAACCGGATCTCTGCCATACTCTTGTAGCTACTGAATTGATTGCCGCGCTTTCTTCGGGTGGTTCTTCTCGGAACAGCCCAGACCCCGTCTACATAGAAAAATTTACCCAGCTTTTCAATTGCCGCCCTGAGCCATGTCTTCAATGTTCCCAAGGGTATTTCCAACTGCTTCGCTGCTTCTAACTGCGTATATCCCTGGAAGTATACCAATTCCAATATCTCGCGTTGCTTTTGCTCCAGCTGCGCTACGAATTCCCTTAGCCCTATGGTATCAATATTCAATCCGCTTGATTTAAATTGTTCCACGTATTCCGGATAATCATCAAAACTCAGGTTTTTCTGGAAAAGCTTATAAGCCCTGGACCTGCAGGTATCTATGGCAGCATTGCGGGCTATGTTCAACAACCAGGTATACACCCTACCCTTTTGGGGGTCATAGTTCCTGACCTCCCGCCATACCTTCAACCAGACCAGCTGCAGGGTATCTTCGGCCATGGGCCTGTCCCTGATTAGCTTGACGATCACACTCAACAATGCCCTGCTGTACATCTGGTATAGGATCTCCAGGCATTCCGGCGCTCCTGATTTCATGAGCGCTACGAGTTTTTCTTCAGAATGAAGTGTTTGCAGGGCAGGTGCATTGAGGTGGTATAGCCTGCCACTTTCTGTATTTACATTTTCATTTTCTTTGTGCATAGCGATGCCATTACGAGGTAGATTCGTTTTTTTAATGTTGATGAACAAGAAACGGGCTCAATGATTAAGCTGAGCAATGCAGGATAGGTTAAATTGGATTTTTAGGCTTTTTGGCAAATAGCGATGCCTGGCGACTGAGACCTAATGGGAGGTGAGGGAATCGACGAATGTATTTTTTCATAACTCGCATATTTGTACGAGTCTCGCCAGGTATTCAAACCCAAATTAAAAGTGGGCTTCTACAAACCGTAACTCCAATTGGTTCTCAGGCCTTATGTTGATACGGATTTACAGTAGAAACCCACTCTTATATAGAAAGCCAAAAATAGCATTATCTAACATAAGAAGTGGGCATAAATCTACTGTTTTGCATCAACGGCCTGAGATGTGGAGTTGCAAAACTCTTATTTATACCATTTTCATTGATCAAATATATTTAAAAACATCAATAAGTCAATATAAACATTGACTTATTATTTTGTATTTATTTTGAGTTTGCTGAATGCAAAATATTACTCTGGATGAATTTAAAGCGTCGCTTGCAAAACGGATCAAACAACTCAGAAAGGAGGCGAATTTGACCCAAAGTCAGCTAGCGATTAAAATTGGATTTAAGGATAAGCAGGTGGTAAATAACTATGAAGTTAATGGTGCGAATCCTACTGCATATAATCTCAAGCTGATTGCCGAGGCACTTTCAGTCACTACAGATGAGTTGTTGGACTTCTCGAAACTAACCAAATCCTAATTGAATAAAAAAATCTTAACCGCGACTCTTACTCTGGTATTAATTGCTAGCTGCTATTTTGGTGCCGAATTCAAATATTCAGTTGTCGGAAAAACTTGGACGCAGCCGATTGGAAATGATGACCACAAAATCTCCCTTGGCGACACTTTGGAGTTACGATGCTCCACTGAAGATCCAGAAGCTTTCGAATTACTGGAGGATGTAAATTAGCTAAAGTCCTCTCCTTTCCGTCACAGTGGCATACTCAGGAAATTCCCCAAAATCATCCTTTCACGCGTCAAATAACATTCATACCGTTATAAAATGTTGTGTATAAATCATTACACATGGTTGTGATTTTCACTTCATCTCTCTTCAAGGCGCTTTTATTTTTATCCCCTCCCTTCCAAAAGTGATTATTATAGATAAAGTCCTTTAAATTAGCCATTGTCACCTGTTCGAAGATGGATAGAAGTTCTAAATGATTCACCTGAATGGCAAAGTCTTGAATCAGATTGATGTCCGTTAAAACACTCAATGATGTAGCCTTATCATTAAGGAAGCTCAATTTGAAGTTAGATAACAATGTTAAGTCGTTAGTATTGTAAACAGTACTTAAGTCTTCATGTTCAACCCAGTTTCTAAAGTTTGTGTCATCCACAAAAGGAGTAACAATATCTTTAAGTTCATGTTTAAGCTGGTTTGTTTCCCGGAATGCAACCACTTTGGTGTCGACAACCAACAATTTGTCAGTCTCCTTGTCGGCCATATCAGTACCCCAAACAGTATAGAGGTTAATATTATCAAACTGTAACTCGATCAAATATTTTCTATACTCTTCAGATGCTTTGAATTCTTCCATTATTAGTTTAAAAGTTTTGGCAAGGCAAGGAATCTCCAGCTCATAAAGTACTGAACTGATAAACACCCGAATCCGAAATATTTCCTGTTGCATCTTTACTTAGTACTTTCCAATAATACATCTTATATCTGCTCAGGGCAATATCTATCTCAGAAGCGTTCATATTTGACTGATAAAGCGGTGGATTAGCTTCCGTACCAAAATAAAGATCGTACCCGATAATATCGCCATCTACATCTATACCTTTCCAGAGGAGCTTTACACTCCCATACTCAGACAAATTAACTGACCTACCCCAAAGCGGCGATAAAATTTCAGCTGGAAATGGAGCATATGAAATTTTTCCAGGTGCAGCATTGTAAAAACGCCACACTTCTTCACTTTGTACACTGCTGCCATCCTTTGCCGATTTCGACACGACGGACCAAGAATAAGGACGACCTCTTTCCAAGCTGAGTTCCAACTCTGAATTCTCCACCTCCCGATCCAATTTATCCCCATTGTATAAATTTGTCACCCGTATCAAGTAACTTGTTGCATTCGGTACCGCTGTCCATTTGAAGGTAACCCGGCTTACAGCATCAGAAATAACCTGTCCTGTAGTACAAACTTCGTCCTTTGCTGGCAGAATCAGCTTAGGTTTACCTGACATGTTTCCATCTGGTCGATTTGTTTTTTTCCCACAGCCAGATCCGACAAAGCACGTGGCCAGCGCGAGGATAAAAAATCGGGTTTTTATCATTGTTTTTTAACTTTAGATTCGATAATCTGGCTTCCGTTTTTTATTTTCAGAATGTAGAGGCCTGCAGGCAAGCCGGAAGTAGTCACTGTAATTCCCCGATCCAGCACCTCGTGCAGTTCCGAATACACTCTAGCGCCCATCAAATTATACAGTTCTACTCTCAGCTGCTTTTGATCGGTCTGCTCCAGAAGAACCTTAAATGTCTCCTCATAAGGGTTAGGATAGACCTTCACTTTATCCTCTAGCCTCACTATTCTTTCCAGACTACCCTGACATGCCAGATCAGAACTTAGCACCAAACGATTCTCACCTGAAGCCAACGGAAGTGTAATTTGCGGACTGCTCGTAGTATAGCGCTGGCCATTCAAAGTCATATGATACTTATCTGCACCGCTCATATTCACGGTTACCGTTCTATCATTATTAAGTACCACTGCCGCATACCGCAAATCTTGTGGTTCATCTATCTTAACGTCGAAACATTGCTTTAAACCGGCTTCACCTTCCAACCAAATACATACCGAATAAATACCAGGAGCGAGCGTCCCAATCGTAACTGAGCTGCTAAAAGAATGGGTCTGATTAAAACTGCCCTTATTAATGGCAACTACATAATTTAGATTCTGTAGCGCCTCAATATGCAGTGATCCATTGCTAGTGCCTTTGCAAGAAGCTGCGGTAGTCTTTAGCTTAAGATTGTTTGACGGTAGAACCATGCCGTTTGTCACAATGAGTTCATTGGAGCTTAGCTTTTGTCCGTCGTGTACGAAATAAACCCGATATTTTCCCGGCTGGCTCGCCTTAAATACCATGTCAGATGCACCAGAAATGTCCATGCCATCTTTTTGCCACCGGTAGCTAAAACCATTTCCAGATATAAGATTTGTACCCACCCTAATATCGAGGCTTTCGCCACTCTTCAAAATCGGAGGCTTATCCGTAAATAAGAAAGGTTCTATTAAAAATACAAAACCAGCTTTTGTTCCTTTGTCCTCAAAATTCTGCACCTCCACTTCTCCTGTAGCGCCTTCTCCCACTACCGCATGTATCTCAGTATCTGAAATTACTTTAAAAGATGCGGCTAAGGTACGCCCAAACAATACCGACCTTACATCCTTCAAATGCGCTCCAAGAATGGTGACTTCAGTGCCTTGTCTGCCTGACTGCGGACTGTAGCTGCTGATTTCTGCTTCATATCTGAAATTGAAACCAGAAAAAGTCGCTTTTCCATTAGGGGTATTAACTACCACATCACCTTTACCACCTTTGGCTAATATGGCCACGATAGTCCTGGAATTTTCCAATTCAAATGACTGGACAGGTACTCCTCCAAAGGTCACTTCGCTTGCACCATTCAAATCTTCGCCATTGATTACAACACGCATTCCGGCGTAGGCTGAATTGGGCGTAATAGAGGTGATCCTGGGCTCAAAAACCACATTGCGCAACAGCAAGCCCATTCTTCTTCCTGAAAAACGAATCAAATCCGGTAGACCGTCACCATCAAAATCCGCTGAAGCACTAGAATAGTTAGCGACCTTATCAGCTAGCGGATACGCTACCAGGTCATCAAATTCAATAGTGCCAGTAGTACTTTTATTTTTGAAAACAAAGAATTTAGACGCATTTGCTGCCATGTCGGGCTTGCCGTCTCCATCTAGATCAGCAATGCTGATGTCGCTGAAATATGAAGGAAAAATCCCGGGGAGGAGGTAAGATTGATATGTTGCAAAGGACAATTCGGCATTAATACTGGTATTTCTAAGAACACACAATTTTAAGTCCTGACATCCAGAAACAATATCAGGTTTCCCATCGCCATCCAAATCTGCCAACTTCAAGAAAACGCCCTTAGCTTCCATATCAAAGAGAACTTCTTTCCTAAAAGATAGCTGTTGTCTGTTCCCCGCGTTTAGTACCACAGCAAGCGGTCGAGTATGGTCTAATAAGGCTACCATATCCGGGAACCCACCTCCATTTACATCGCTCACTGCTACATCAATCACCTGATGAGCAAAATGTACATCCATCCGCGGCGAAAAACTGATCAAACCATTAGTACTAGTATTAATATAAATCGAAATTTTCGAACTACGGTCACGAGAAATAATCAAATCGCTTCTTCCGTCTTGGTTGATGTCAAAAATCCGGGTTGAAGACTTTCCTGCCGTTCGTACTCCTGTAGTCAGGGTGGTTTCGCGTTCGAATGATAGCTTCCCTTCCACACTTGTATTTTTTAAGACATGAAACAATGGACCACCCAAACTCAGGACCAGATCCGCCTTGCCGTCACCATCCAGATCGCCTATTGAAACTTCCTTTAAGATATCAATGTCGGTAAACACCTGCTGCTCTGAAAAAGACACCTCCTTCCCTTCAGTTGTATTTCTCACCAGCGTGATCCCTGGATTGTTTTCCCGATATAATACGTAATCCATTTTACCATCGGCATCCAGATCGGCTATTTTGCCATCATAAGACATCGGCCCAAAATCTTTCTCATTCGCAAATGACGACTCCTTGAAACCTGTCTGGTCATAAGGAAAGGTCTGTATAAACTCGTTATGGGATTGTACACGGAAGCCGTTGACTGTAACACTGATCGGTCCAAATGTGCTAGAAGGTGGAACAATGACAGTCAGGGCTTCTTTAGTAGCCGCCACCACTTTTGCTCTTAACAGACCAAAGTGTACAATATTGTCGGTCATGATCTCACTGAAATGCTCGCCCCTAATCTCCACCCTGCTGCCCGCTGCTGCGGTCATAGGTACTATAGTACTGATTGATGGCAATCTCCCATATTTAAAGCCTTCCAAAGCATGACTACCCAGTATCCCTTGTATCTTGACCATACCCGATCCACCAATCCCCAGAGTTGCTGTGATTTGATTAGGGCTATCTACATGAAATGAAGCAGCTTCAACATCTCCAAACAAAATCTTGTCCACTCCAGTAAGATTTCTACCGCTAATGGTGATTTTATCTCCTATGATCCCTTGTGCAGGTGCAAATTGGTATATAAAAGGGCTGGCAATAACAGTATTCTTCATAATCACCAACTCAGCATCGGCAGATGAAGGGAATATAAGGTCGTCTTTTCCATCCCCATTTAGATCTGCAAGCTGCATATTGCCTTCCAGAATCTCATATTTCAACAACGCCGGCTTAGCCAACATGAGTTTTCCAGTAGTACTGATGTTTTTATATAGCAGAATAGCGTTTTCATTACCAACCAATACATCGACAAGACCGTCTCCGTCTACATCTCCCAACAGTAGTGTTCTCGGATACTGCGATGCGGGATATGAAACAGCTTCTGCGAGTAGGACATTTCCAACCTCACTTTTGTTATGGAAAAGAGAGATTTCATGCTCCGATATATTGACCGTTATGATGTCAAGTTTACCATCTCCATCAAGATCTCCGGCCTTATAGGAATGGGCTGGTGCAATGGGGGTAAAAAATACTGCACCAGTTTGCATTTCAGCCATGGAACTACTGTTCAATATCACTTTACCATAGCTGTCAGGAGCTAGCAAATCCTGCTTCCCATCCCCATCTATATCCGCTATTTCGTAGAGCCGTTCGAATTGTGACAAATAGGATTTGAAGCGGAATACCCCTTCTGAAGTATTATTTTTCCAGATTCCGCCTACCCCAATCAAATCCGTTTTGCCATCTCCATTAAAATCTGTCACGAAATTTACACCATAGGGGCTATGCGGAGCCATGGGACTGATTTCCCTAAAATTGATTTTTCCTGATACAGCCACATTTTTAAACATCCTACGGTCCCTGCTGATCAAATCTAGTTTACCATCACCGTCCAGATCTACTAAATGATCTACAAAAATCCAGTCGATCGCATAACTTGGGTCAAACTTCAGGTCGTCTCCTGTGCTAACGTTTCGCAAAATTCGGCACAGACTCTTGTCCGTTCTATAATTGACAATCAGATCCAGCTTCCCGTCCCCATCGATATCTGCAGTTAGCACAGAAAGCGGCACTCCCAACTCCTTGATGCCCGCAACTTTAGTGAAAGACATATCAGTGATGCTGTTTCCTCCCTCAAAAATCACATGAAAGGGTTTAGGACTGTAGGCTGTCCGGCCATCTACGGTTACGGAAATTCTTTTATAAGCTGCACCAGCAGGCACATTTAGGACTAGTGAATTTGCACTTGCAGACAACACCTGAGCTTTTACACCACCAAAAATAACGGTATTTCCTTCCACATCCGGAGAGAAATCTGCACCACTCAAGGTAACCGTTTCCCCCACTGACGCTTTTTCCGGGGTACAGGAGTAAATTTTTGGAGGATTCAAAAAGACAAAATCATCTATTGAGGTTGTTGTACCTAGATTGGTAGTAAGAGATACTTTGCCATCGGTTCCGGCAGCTACAGTTGCGAAAATAACAAGGCCATAGACTTCTTTATCTGTGACATCGGTATTCCCCACTTTTACTCTACCGTTATCATCATTCAGGTTATACCCGGCAAGAGTGATCACCTCCCCAGGCGTTCCCCGCTTTGGCCAGAAGTCTACAATCAATGGACTCCCATTTAGCGGAGGCGGAACATATATAAAGCCATCAAAGGATACATCTCCATTTGCAGTCTCCAGCGTTATCTTACCAGATGCTACATTATTGATATTGGCTATTATATCGCCGCTTACATCCAAACGCCAACTGCTCAGTATCCCACCAAAATAAACCTTCCGCACAATTCCGAGATTGGTACCTTTGATCCGCACCTGCATCCCATTCCCAGCCCTGGAAGGAGAAAAACCTGTCAGGCGGATGGGCTCCTGCAACGTGATATACTTGGTGAGGCTCGTTATTTTCCCTTCATGTGTTAAATCCAGTCTGATTGTGTCGGTCAAGTGATTTGCATCACGTTGATAGGAAGCATGATAATCATTACCGATAGCAACCCCATTTCTATACCAAGTAAAAGTATAGGCAGACTTAGAATAATTCTGCAATTTGACCAGATTTGTACTTGTCACAGACCGGATATCTATATCAAAAAAAGCCGCTGGTAAAGGTGTACCACCTCCATTACTAGTAAATTCCAAAAAGGAATGTGGACCTCCTGCCCAAAAAACATCTGCATTCAAAAACTGAAATTCAGTATGGGACATCCCTAATTTATTAAAGTCATTATCCCGTGGCAGGGCCTCCCAGATTATACCACCATCGGTGGTTTTATAAATCGTAAACTTCTCACCGATGGCGTACCCTTTAAGCTCATCAAAGAATTTAATCCTGCGAAAATTTACGGGTGTAACGGTCAGGTTATTTTTTAAGCTCCAACTGCTTCCTCCATTGGACGTATAGTACATACCACCATTTTTTGCATTCA
The DNA here is from genome assembly GCA_011319275.2 of Echinosphaeria canescens. Classification (NCBI taxonomy): domain Eukaryota; kingdom Fungi; phylum Ascomycota; class Sordariomycetes; order Sordariales; family Helminthosphaeriaceae; genus Echinosphaeria; species Echinosphaeria canescens. Next base: position 899 of record WXYE02286283.1, on the reverse strand, counting down.
CCCAAGCTTTATCGCTATTTATAAAACTAGCACACGATATAGACGAGCCCTCCAGGAGAGGCAGGTTCATCAGTTGCCACGTAGTTCCTCCATTGGCCGTTTTCATGATTTTCGTTCCTGAAGCTACAAAGACAACCGAATTGCTAGTGGCTTCCACTTGTTTAAAATAGCTATCGTGCTCGGCTAATACTGCAGTCCAAGTCAAACCTTTATCTGTGCTCTTCAGCACCCTGTCCTCATCTATAGCATACCCTGTTGAGCCATTATCCGGGAAAATCATATCTACCATTCGAGAAAAGCGCAAATCACTAATCTGCTGATGATAAATTAACTTGAAGCTTTTACCCTCATCATTGGAATATAGAACTGACGGCACACCACCATAATCTCCATACACAACTAATGTTTGCTTATCGAAAGCCTTAACGCCTGAGATATAAAATCCAAAGGTGAGGTTAGCGGCGTAGCCATTATAATCCACATTCTTCCCAATTGATATCTCGGCATTAAAAGTCTTGCCACCGTCTGGAGAGAATGCGATCCGTTGCTCAAAAGCCACATAACCTTCCCTGGCAGAATAAAAACTAATTTTTCGGACGTCATCGTTATCCAGAAATTCATGTAAGTACAATTTATACATTTGTGCCCCGGTTTTAGAGACAAATAGTATAATCATAAATATGAGGAGCGTAAATTTGAGTTTCAAAGGGGTATGAATGAGTTAAGTATGCGTTAGTTTTGTTCCATTTCTCTGAATGTAAAAATATAAAAAAATCTTCAAAAATACAAACAATGAAAGTTCCATTATTACCAAAAAACTTTGCTAAATTTAATAATATGCAACATGCCAAATGTCCAATTTGCAAAAGTAACTTTAGAACAAGTGCTATTCATTATCA